>VRLP01000030.1:307500-492647 GCA_009660295.1 Lophius piscatorius | reverse complement strand
TTTATTGATGCTTTTATCTGCTTTTGCTTTGTAGCACTTTGAGATTTGATCCAAATGTAAAGTGCATTATAAATTAAATGTATTATTATTATTATTATTATTATGAGATAAAAAAAAAAATTCTAAAGGCATTCAGGAGCTCCGTAGTTTTACTTAGAATTACGTACAGGAGAATTATTTAGAGTCATGAAAATCTTAAAAAATCTCAATATTTTTAATGAAAACTAAAACTTTATGTACACTGTATGGCTTTAGTAGGCAGTAAACAAAATTTTATTGACAGGTATTAAAATTATTTTTTTATATTTTTTTATTTATTGTTATTTTTGTTTTGTTATTTTTATTATTTTATAATAAAACATTTTTGGTATTATCTTAATAATTCTTTTGTTGTATTGTTTTAACCTCTAAATGGCATAAATTGTTCTCTAAATTCATTTTAACGTCCTTTCTTTTTCATCCATTGTTTGTCAAGCACCTTTAGCAGCATGCATAATATTTAAGTATTAAAGTTTAATCAAAGATTGAGTGATTGAAATGAAGTGAAGTTGCTGGAAGGGACTAAGTACCATTAATTTGAAATAGACAACCTGTAATATAAAATAAATGTGAAGGGAAATCAGGAAGCTTGGAGCCGAAGAACTGAGTATAAAAAATATATTTTTTTAGACATCAGATTAGGATGTTCATATATATGTATACATAAATGTGAACATATATGTAATTCATTTAATTAATTTGTTGGTGATTATTTTAAGGGGGTACATAACTCTTGTTCACACCACAACACAGTGGGGGGCGGTAATGAGCCTTAAGGCTGGTTGCAACCCGCCAAAAAAATCAAAAGAAGAATGAAACGCGTTTCTTGCTTGTTTGTCCCTCAGCGCACACCGTTGATGAGATTCAACCACTATTATTAATGCCCACGTTATTTAAAGAGTTGAATATGCTGTACATAGACGGTATTTAAGAGTAAACAAACCTGTTTACTCTTCTATATAAGTTAGAGTAAACAGGGATGTAAATAAGATAACATAATGTCTGTGCTGCGCAGAGGTAAAACATGGGAAATATCAGAATCGGAGGAAAGTGATGCTGAGGTGAGGCGTGATGACAACTGTCCAACTGTAACAATCATCGAGGAACCATGCTGCGACCACAAAACTCCCCCGTCGCCAGCACCCAGGGGTGACTCTAGTCAGTTGTCCTCTCTGTCCGTCACGCGACCAGAGAGAACACCGAGTCCAGGAAGGAAACGACGCAGCAAGGAGGAGATAGAGGCGGATAGGGAGGCAGCCAGGGAGAGGAAGGAGGAGAGACAGAGACTGAGAGCTGTCAAAGCCCGGGAGAAGGAGGAGAGGAGGCAGGAGCAGCAGATGAGGAGAGAGGAGGCACGTAATCTGAAGAGTCTCCGACCGGAGAATTGCTTGAAGTCTCTGACGGCCTGCATTGATCCAGGTACATCATGCTGCGTTCAGGTGCTGTTGGAAATGTCCTTAATTCATTTATTGTCCGTAACCGCTTACATCGACTGATAAATTCAATATTATTCAAAAATCAACTGAAATAGCTAAAACAACTTGTCACGTGGCTAAAGGTTGCTTTACTATCCGAGACTTTGCACCGTTGCCTATTTGTTTATACATGAGTTTCAATTTACGAGTCAACGATGACCACCTGAAGGCATCATTTGATCATGTTATTTTCACTGTAAGATCATTAGGCTGCAGGCGTTTGTTCATCTATAAGACCCTATGGTTGGGGTTTTTTTCAGCTCTTCTGCAACAGGAGGGCTCAGACATCTTGTTGGACACCCTATCTACTTTTGAGTGGAGGTTTAACATTGAGAGCCAGCTGCTCCCATGCAGCATCACCTGGACCAGAGATGTACCTCAGGTAAGCACTTAGAGCTTCTTACAACAGCATTTTTCTGTGGATGGTGGCACAGCAGCTAATCCACATCTGCATCTTATCTTCATACGTGTATGTTATTTGAATACATTTAATATCCTTTGCTCTTATTCCATACTTTACATGTGTAGAATATGTCTTTCTTCTTTCTTTGCTTTTTGTCCCTTAACCTTTATTGTTCCCACCAACTATGGGAAAAAAAATATTTTATATCATTTATTAATCGGATATCTTAGACACGCTAAATTTACCATAAAATTACTAAATTGTTTCGTCTGGCATGAATTTAAACAGAAGAATAAAATCAGACTTACATGGAATTTTGTCCATTTTAATTAGTAGAGTCTGTTTTTAGAAAACTATTTGACCTTTGACCCATATCAGAGTTTGTCTGGTTGTATCCAGTGACATAATTCTGTTCAATAAACCTTCACATGTCCTTCTTATCAAACAGTACTTTCTTAATAGTCATGGTTCGCCTTCTCCTTGATGGCCCCTTTGACCTCTGGTGTCCCTCAGGGCTCCATCCTCGGCCCCATGCTCTTTAGCATATGCAGGCTGCCACTTGACACAACCAAACAGTTGAGCTGGACACTAATGGGTTAATTCATTGTAATAGTTTTGCTGGATGACTGTTAGCACCTTTCTGTATTCAATCTAACTGCTATTTCTGTTTCTGATTCTTTTTGTCCGATCGTTGCTGTTTTTTCTTAAGCAAGGAGACGATGGGAGGAGCTCTGTGGACGAGGAGCAAGTGGTTCTGGTGCTGGATCGGACCGACTTCATGGATGTCGTGGTCTCCGTGAAGAGAGTATGCAAACTCTCACGTTAAGATAAATGTAGTGAGAAAAGCAGCCTACATGATTTGTTGTTTTTTTTATATCAGATGTTAGATAGTGAAGGGGAGGAGGAAGCAGGGGTGGGTTCGATCCTTAGTCCTCTGCTGGAGTATCTCAACCGGGACCCAAACAGAGTGGTCACCCTGTTAGTGAAAGACTCCAAACCTGAATACAGGTCGGTGCAATTAAAAACCCAGTTAATATATCAGATACTAACTTTATTTCTGGTCTGTTTTGTCTCACCTGATTTATTGGTTTCCCTACCAACAGGGCCAACGCTGATGGGGAGTTCTTACTGGTGGAGACACTACAGTCCAAACTGGGGATGGAGTCTCTGGCCATTGAGGAGGTCAGTTTTCCAGGGGATTAGCGGACCTAAATAGTTCAAAACCAGTAGTATTCAAACAGAACAGTCTTTGCCTTCGGTGAGATCTCCAGGCAGGGAGACAGAAAGGAATCACCTCCTTTGTTTAGCTGTCTTGTGTTTTGTCCCTCCAGGTTCTGGTCTACCTTCAGCTGTCTAAGAATATCTCAGCGGTCTTCCTGGATGACTGGCAGGAGGCCACGGACCACGTGTGTGCCGTCTTCAAGGCCTTATCGAGGCGCCCTCTCAAGTACGCAGCCATGAAAAACGTCTTTTTCTCCATCATTGGTTATTTTTATGTTAAGCGTCTCCTGATTTACAGAAGCATAATAAATTAAAGAATAGCCCCGCTACTATCAGCTGTTTTTACAAAACCTTTGGATCTATGGGGCAGGTATTATTTTACGGAGCCAGTAGCATTTTAGCTGTTACTATATGTGAGTACTCTGGGATTATATACAAAAAATAGTATTATCTCTTATCTAAAATAATAATAATGATACATTTAATTTATAACGCACTTTACTTTTGGATCAAATCTCAAAGTGCTACAAGGTAAAAGCAGATAAAACCATCAATAAAAAATATAATAATAATTACATAAAAATTTGACCAAAAAGCAGCAATGTTAATTAATGTTATAGCTTCTGCTAAAAAGGAAAGTTTTAAGACCTTTTTTTAAAAGTGTCAGTCGTCTGTGGAGCCCTCAGATGGTCAGGGAGGGCATTCAACAGACGAGGGGCAGCAAAACAGATATCAGATATCTGTCAGTTTGCTCAGAAACTTTCTGATAACTACTGCATCAAATAGAATAGAAATACAACAGAGTACATCGGACAGCCGATGTACCCAAAATGTGCCGGAGCTGAATACCATCCATGTCCACATATTACAACCTGTGGCTGTGGCTTAAATCAATGTTTAAATTAAAATCAAGCCTTGTGCAGAACAGGTGATCACACCTGTTCTGCACAGAACAGGTGTGATCACGGTGATCTTCTCCTCAGTACCATCACATTCATAAGATGTCCATCCTTTGTCTTCCCAGGCAGCTGACGGAGCGAGCAGTTCTGTCATTCTGTGTGGACGGCTCATGGGCCAGCGGGGTTCGGGTGGTGAGGGACGGGTCCGGGCTGATTCAGGTCTGGAGCAGGCAGATCCAACAGCTGAACCGAGTCAGTCCCGCCATGGCCGCCGCCGTAACTTCAGCCTACCCGTCTCCTCAACTGCTGCTGCAGGTACCCCTCAGTGCAAGAGTCAGGACTTACGTACAAACATTACTTTCCTCTATTTACATTGTATTTACACATTTACTGTTGGATTATGAAAGGATTTAATTAAAATAATGTTACAAATATTAACGAATCATAAGATTGCAGTATTTAAATTGAACTTCCTGCGTTTATTTTTTAGGCCTACCAGAGTTTGGGGTCAGAGGAGGACAGAAAAAGGCTTCTGGCTGGTGTTTTGGTGAAAACTGAGGGTAAAGAGAGACATCTAGGACCAGATGTATCTGCCAGAGTTTACCGCTGCCTCACAGCCCAGAACCCCCAGCTGGTCCTGGACTAATCTGTCCTCCAGAACAAGTTGGACGGACATCAGCGAGGAAGAATCTGGTTTGATCAACACTTAGCTGCTATTATGTTAATGCTAAAAATAAGCCTTAAAAAAATCATGTTCTCCTTCAGGTACAGCACTTTATATTCACCTTATTGTACATTTGTATGTGTGTGGAACAATAATGAGATATAATATTAGAGGAGCGTCTGTGATCTGTATTGTATTTTTCTTTATGTATGAAACAATAATATATATATATATATATTTAAAAAAATAACATTTAAAAGAAGTTCCAACACAACTTTTCATTTTTTTTTGTTTTATTTTAAGGAATTTCCTGTGTAAGAAAGTTGATAAATTAAGCATAACTGTGAATAGAAAAACAAATCCTCCTGTAAGAAAGAAACAAAATCACTTTCACGCCACTATACAAAAAAATAAATATCACTACAGTATGAAAAAGTTACTCCTCCCTTCCCTCTCGAGTCTTTCCCTGAGAACAGCAGACAACCTCAATAGTGTTTTATCTCTGACAGAGTCCAGTCCGCCCAGTGGCGGGCATGTTTTTAAGAAAATGAAACCCAAAACCCAAAAACAGTTAAAAAAAAAAAAAAAGCGCCTATATTTAAAATGGTTATATAAAAACTTCTTCACAAACTTTCTCCCACTTCCTCGACGTCGACGAAGCCGTTTGGATGTCATGAACTCGGCAAATAAATAAAAAAAGTGGACGCACAAATGATGCCGACTGATTCCGGCTGAAAAAGTGCTGAGTCATGCCCACCGGCATCTTTTGCACTGGTAGTCCTCCGGCTCGGAGCAGCAGCTGTCGTGGTCGCTGCTGGGGGGAGTTGGAGGACAGTGGCAAGTGCAGGGTAGGCTGTGAGCTGACGTTTGACAGGCGCACTGCTGTGGGGCCGTGTCGGGGAGTGGGCTGGTGCAGTGGCTTGCAGAGTCATAGGCACTAAGAGTGGATACCGGGCTGGGGCTGCGACTGCAGAGCAGACCGGAGGCCTGGTGGAAATTCTCGGGCGAGTCCCAGTGCTGCTCCGAGGCCACGCTGCTGCTCAGGGTGAAGATCCAGCCCAGCTGCAGCTGGAGACGGGTTTTCAGGCCCGGGGGTAGATCCGTAGAGCTGAGTATGTCTAGACAGCTGGGCAACAACTGCCGGATCCGGGTGCAGCAGAGGTACTGCAGGGAGGTGGGCGTGTAGCAGGCCCGGATCACCTTCATGCTGCTTTTGGCCGCTGTGGAACAAACCATCGGGTAGAGCTTCTTGTTCTGCAGGTGAGTGGCAGCAACACCTGTTGGACAAGGACGAAAAACACTTCAGCACTAAATGTCATCAGTCAAGATCTAATAAGACCCGCTTGAACTAGGCCCAGGCTGTCGGCTCCAACCGTAAGGGTATTTCCCCGAAAAGCACCCAAACCCCTGCATTGTACTAACCATCAATTAATAATCTGAGACTCAAGCTACAGTATGCTCTAAGATCCGATCCCACAGTGTCTCAATAATGAAATTAAATATGCTTCACTATTTATTTCTGAGCTCAGTAATAAAACAAGACAGATTTAAATAGCTTAATTCAGACACAATCGGACCTGTGGTTGAGAAGTAAGAGGAAATTGTTGTTTTTTTGTGCCAATTTGACTTAATTTAGTTAGTTATAAAACTATTTTTTGCAACAAAACACAAAAAGCCCTCCAGGGATTAAAATATGAACCATTACAGTGAAATATGATAAATAGCAGTTAGAACCTCTTTAAGTGGTTCATGTGAGGTAAACTTGGACTCAATCGGACCAATAGTTAGGAAGTTGTGTCCAGTGTGGTTTGTTAAAAGAAGCGAGTCAAATATGACATATACAAGAGACATCTCCTCAAGTCAATTTTGGAGAAAAATCTCCCCCTAGTGGTGGAAATATGCAACTGGCCTTTCCCAAAATCCATTCAGTTCCTTCCTCTATGAGGGTATAAAATTTGAAGATGGTCCATGAAATAGTTTTTGGGTTAGATCAGTGTCACTGTGACAGCGATAATTCCATTTTATACCCGACTTTTTGGGGAAATAATTATGTAAAATCAAGCACCTATACAACGCCGATTCTTGTAGAAGGTCAGCGTCCCATGCCAGGTGTCCAGATGCACTCCTATGATGGAGCCTTGACCAAACTTAGAGGAGAACTTCACTTTGTCCCCTTTGTGATGAAGATGGCCTAAAGGAGGAACACATTAAGTGAGAGAGTCATGAGAATGAGTGGAATTATGCTATATTATAATATAACTAGAAAAGATGTGTTCTAGGATGAAATTACATGACAGCCTCGCAAATAAATGAATGCGAAAAAAATGATATATAATCTGTTCAAAAGTACCTACAAATACACAAACTGAAGAAATGTTCTGACAGACTGGACAGACAAGAGTATCCCTTTATGCCCAACTTTGGCAGGGGCATAAAAAAATACTCATTAAAAGACCTCGGTAATAAAACAAAACAGATATCCTATCCCTTCGTCTTCATTAGGTATAATTCATTTAAGCTAAATTTGGACACAATTGGAGTTACGGTTGGGAAGTTACTAATGAGAATCTCTGTTTCCCCCAAAAAAACTCCCCCTAATGAGTAAAATATGAATTATTACAGTGAAATAATATATTAAAAAAAATTCATATGAGCCAATTTGGATAAAAATATAATATATGGTGAGTTTTGTGAGAAAAATTGTGTTTTTTGTTTAAACGCTCCCCTTAGTGAGTAAAATGCAAGATTGAGTCTGCACCGAATTTGGACTCAATGGGACCAACGGTTGAGAAATCACTGCCATAAAACTGTGATTTTGGAGATAACGCTCCCCCTAGTGGCAGAAATATGCGACTGACCTTACCCAAAATCTATCCGGTTCTTCCTCGCACTACGGTCTATGGGGGTATAAAAATGTGAAAATGATCCATGAAGTAGTTTTTTAGAGTTATCCCGTTAACACAAAGGTTCTCTGGCGGAGCTGATGATTCCATAATATTCCCTTTTCAGGAATACAAATATAATAGAAGCAGAAATCCTCCATCTGCTCTCCTCTGAAAAACCATGCTGTGTGTGAGTCTTCGTGTTGTGACTCTCTGACCTGTGTAGGAGAGCCCCCAGCTGTCCGCGTCGTGGCCCAGCAAACTGCCAAAGCTGTATTTGAACTTCTCCAGGTTGACCTCAGAGGTCCCGATTCCCACCATCTGCAGCAGTGGAAACGGATAAAAACAGGAAACCGAGGGGGAAAAGTTTGCCGTGATCTCACATCCATCTGATTCTAGACCCAAACAACCGCAGCTGATAAAACACCCACCATATCAGTTCCGTAGACGGGAGAGGTCATCTTCACCTCAAAGAAGTGTTGGCCGTCCGCCAGCTCCTTTGTGCCGCGGATGGCGGCAGTGCCGCAGCTGTAGTCCGAGTGGAAGCTCACCTTCCTGTTGTCACAGCTGAGGAAGACTCCGGTGGACGTGAACTCATCGTCCCACTCCCAGTCGAAGTCTGAGAACAGAGAAAACAAACATTCATACATTCATGACAACATCTTCATGTTCAGCCACTGTGGTTCATATTTAAATATGTGAATAATTATGGGATGGTTCTTCCCCTACCGTAAATCTAACTGAACTTCCTGCCCGCTTAGCGAATTTTCAGCTCTTGTTCAGCCTCGAACAAAACAGCCGTAATATTGAGTCAGTTAGTTCCTTTGAATTCCACCATATAATACACCCCTTCAAACTTTATATATATATATATATATATATCTTCTTTATTTATTTTATCCAACTCTATTGATATATTATAATATCACAATACAATAATCTGTTGTTTGTGTTGCACGTTTGGATTTTTGATTTTTGAATCATTTTATTTTCCTTACGTGTCCAAACACAATAATGTTCTTTAACAAAGGGGGGTTGAAAATAATAACTAAATTAAATAATTATCTAAACATGTCTATAAGATGTCCTATTATATAATATGTCTTACGTTTTTAGTCACCTTTAGAACATTTGTACGTTGAGATGCTGTAACGACTAAATTTCACCTTTGGGGATTAGTATGTAATAATAATAAATTAATAAATGCAGGAAACGCAAAAAACCCGTAAGATTTAGGGGCGTTCTGTAAGACTTGTTATTATTATTGTGTAGTTTGGTCTGCCCAGCTCCAGAACCACGCTTGTCCCAGTTTAAGGCATGATGGTGCTCATGTGTTTTTTCCCTCACCCTGATCCTCCTCCCCACAGGGGCAGTCACTGGAGAAAGTGAGGCCTGGGCTGATCTCCTCCTGTCGGTAACAAGGGCAGAAAGACTCCCCCGTCACCGGCACGGTGCTGGGCAGGGCCGCCGCCTCAGAAACCGTCTGAGAGTTCTGCAGGTAATCCACCTCGGACTCCGGCTCACTCATCTGGTTGAGACAAACATCATAAACAGCTTCTTGTAAATCCAAAAACCTGGACATGGTCCAGAGATGATAGGAAGAAAAACAAATTAGATCCAGTGGAGGGATTTCTGGATAATCCACTGAATGTTTGTTCGGTCCCACAGATGACTGTGACGCCTTAAAAAAGCATCCTGTATAGTGGAAAGAAAAAGCAACCTGAGCATCTGTGGGAGGATCCTGTTTGGGCGATTCAAAGAGGCAAACCAGACCAGTACCACCCGTGTGCCTTTTCCCTAAAAGCTGTTCATGGCTTCTATTCTGCTGGTGAGAGAGATGTGTGCCAGAAAGTAAAATTAGACCTCTTCCAAAAATACTGAGCCTCCTTTCCGTGCCTCTGGAGACCTGACCATGTTTTACACACAGACCAGAGGGGGGGGATTTAGGCCAAGTGGAAAACTACTGGTGTTCAGGTTGAGACTCTTTATTATACACATCACCTTTCCTCTGGATTTAACTATCGCCTTTATTCCAATGTAATTACACGGTTATAAGACGTTAACAAAACAGAGCATGATCATAAGTTACTCCGGAAGTCAAGACTTTATAACTAATGTTTGACCTCGTCAGCTTTTCTTTTTTTAAATTTTGCCAAATACCCCCCAGCAGTCAAGACCGGTTCTGAGAATCCAGTTTAATGGTAGAAATAAGATCCAGGCCTTCAACTTGTGCTTGTGCGCCATACCGGTCATCAGATACCCGGCCTGAACGGTGAGCTGACCACAGGAGGAGATCCAAGCCCCCGATGTCAAGCTGGTGAAGGGGAACCAGCACCTTAACCACTTTATGAAACGCTTTACTGCAGGGGGGTGCACACACATTTTGGGGCATTGGCCCTCACCCCACCTATAAATCCATTAATCCCACCCTGATGCTGACTCAGCGCCATTCACTACAGCGGATTATAGATTCTGTTCTGTGTCCAAACACTTCAAGAGGCCACAAATGTGACATATTTTCATCAATATAATCACAAAATATCAATATATCTATATATACATCTAGATAGATAGATAGATAGATAGATAGATAGATAGATAGATAGATCTATCTATAAATACGTCAGGGACAAACACGTTGAAGATGGATGAAAATAAGAGAAATCCAGATAGTTACTCCTGTGCGTAAACTCAAATGAGACCAAAGTCGGCAGTGAATGCAGCATTTAAGACATTTTTCCGCTCTATTGGATCACATTTACCGCAAACATTGGCCTCATTCTGCAGGGAATAAAAACAATCCTGCTTCAGGAGACGTTTTACCGAATAAAGAATGAAGAATTAGACCTGCTGTTTTAAATACAGAGTGAGAACTTGCGACGCTTCCATCTACAAACAAACCAGTTTGGTGTGTACAAAACTAGAAGTATGTGTACTTAAGAGCCCGGTGCTGGTGGATTGTGACGGAAGTTATTGGGAGTTATTTTGCATCGTTTTGATCTTGTATAATTTCCTCATATATGAGAGAAAGTCACGCTGGTCCTACTTCTTCCAACGATTGTAGAAATGTACTTAACAATAATGATAACGGAATGAGATCAGAGGGAGGCTAGAGGAGCCATTTATATAATAATAATAATAATAATAATAATACATTTAATTTATAATGCACATTACATTTGGATCAAATCTCAAAGTCCTAATATGTATATAATCACACATAACATGACGAACAACATACAAAATATGACTAACAGGGACATCAAAGTACTCCAGAGAAACAAAAAACAACTACAAATTGGTACAAACTAGAACAAAGAGACACGAAATGATTATCGAAAGACACCGAAGAATGAAAGCTGAGGGAGTGAAGAACTACAAAAAACATAAAGAAACTACAACATAGGGATGAATCAAATACAAAAGTGACTAAAAATACTTGAAATACACATTTTGTAGGTTTAATCTGAACTTTGTAATGTTGGAAGAACGAAACTATGTCAAACAATGACAAAAATAATAAAGAACATCATCATTGGATGCTGATAATTTAAAGTACTTCTATATACTTTAGCACAAATTTAGAAAATATCCCGAAGCTCGTTTAATGACGAGTAAATTTCTAAGAGGTGGAAGAGAATCCTAGTCCTGATAGTATTTTACCTTGGTTGAATAATAATAATAAACTTCTATAAAAGGATTGTTGTTGAGCTCCTATTTGGTGTCTTTCTGTGAATTCACCTGCTTTATTTAAGGTTATAAAAGAAAAACTATCACTAAAGAAACACGTTGAGAAAATTGCTGTTGTTTAACAGTTTCTTTTCTCCAGAGATACCAAATAGACCCGAGTCCATCTGAATCTCCTGCTATTTTTTGACTCTCTATCTTTCTACTGCAGCCTTCTCCACACTTCGCTCCTCTCTCACCCGCGTCTCCGTGTGGTGCTCCCGTTCCTCCCCGTCCGAGGTCTGGATCATGGCCATGGCGTCGGCCAAATGCCGAGCGCGTCCGTCTCTGCTTCTCCTCAGCATGGCAGCTCTGCAGAAAAAACAAACCCAAGGCCTTAGGACCAGCTGAGCGATGCACAGTATGCCACGAAGATCGTGTTCCTCTCAAGTATAACAACTGGGTTCTATCAGCTGAATCGCCGTTTATTGACTTTTTGTTTCGTTTGTTTTGTGAGCGGGAGATACTTTAGAAAGATAAATAGAAGATATAAAGGATTAGAGAGTGATGGCATCTCCACTCCCACTCCTGAACTTTGTGGACTGCCCTGAATATTTGCATGATTTTCAAAAGTGTTGAGCAACCGAGAGCATGTCGGTTAAAACAGGGACCAGTTTCAGGTCTTGTCAGGATGATTTAGTTCCATCTGCTCCAGCTCTAACATTTGGCAGCAGGAAGTGTTTCTCTGTGTTTCTGTCTAACCTTCAGAGAAAAATCTCTGCGTTGCCAAAGTGGCAGCAGGCCAGTCCACTATCTTCAGCAGCAGATACACACGAATGACGTCACCTGACTGAATGATTATAGTACAACATGTAGATAAAAAAAAGAATCCGATTCTACTATCCCCTCTTTAATATGAACTGGCACCGTCAGAGGTAATTATCCAACACTTTAATTCACTAAATGACAAATGTTCGATTTCATTTCAAGTGAATTTAATGATTATGCGATTAAAAAAAGAAAGAAGAGTTGATGCATGACATAGTTATAACTCTTAAAGAAACGTAAACAAAATAGGTCTTTTCTGTAAAATGTAAGCCTTTAAAAACTAACAGAGTTATATAAATTAGAGTTAACAAATCCCTTCTGCTCCTCAACCTGATAGCATGTCTAAGTTAATGCTGCCTCCCGGCATTAGCAGCTGGTGACGTTCTTCCAAGCAGGTGCAGGAGGTACCTGCCAATACTTCAAATGAGTTAGTCCGAAGGTAGTCTCACTTTAATTGGGCCTTAACCTACATACAGTGAACGCACCATGTGGATGACCCAGTATGCGCAGCAGAGGTAACTGATATGATGTGAATGCAAAAAGACTGAAGCACTCACGTGGGAACGGATTTGTATTTAAAACAAATCAATATCCATGTTGTCCACACTTTCAATTGTAATACACAAGAATCTTGTTCTGATCTTTCACGTCGATCATCCTCAGAGGTTATATAGTTTCACTACACAGGTCTGTGCACTGAAATAGTAAATCAGTCTCACTGTCATTCTCTATATCGGCGTTGAGTGTTTGAATTCCCGCCCATGCTGTGTGCATAATCAAGAAAATATAACTTAGCGACAATAATGCTTGGATATAATGTCAGCAGCGGTTCTGCTCTTACCTTACGGTGGTGTTCCAGGACACTGCCTTATAGTTACTCATTGAAAAAATAGTATGCATCTATTTCCGACAGTGGAACAGGTGGGGTTTGCTCTCTGTCCCACTTCTCCTCAGCAAGCAAGACGTAAACATCACTTAGCCACGCCCCTCATGCGTTCCCATTGGATAACAGATGTGCGGGGGAGAGGTTTATGATAATGCCTTTACCCAAGGTCTACACACATGTATCTCTCTCTCCTTCCGGTATGTTGACCCATCAGTAAATTTACAAACACTTTACAAACATATTATTATATCTCTATGCTGGAGAAGTAATTCTATGATGTGTTCTTCTTATTGTTTTTTTCTTTAATCTCTTACGTACCGTTTTTGCCTTTCCTGTCAAATCTCGCTGTTTTTATAAGCACATCATGTGAGCTTGATCAGGACTTGGGAGTAATCAATTATAGTGTCAATTCGTAAATTTTGCAAAAATCACAAAAGACTACCAGAAAAATCTCTTAAGAAACAACGGGAACAAAGTCATTTAAAGTCACGTGTCAAAGATATCAAAACCCATCAGGTTACATGCCACAAAGTAATCAACTCTTTTTTGGCGTGTGGACCTTTAATTCTGGGCTTTTATTGAAGTAAAGGTCCACCTCTGGTCATTGCTTTGAGGAAAAAGGATTCAAAAAATATTTACATACGTATATACATGTAGTGTATCAAAATTTTAGTGGTAATAAGAGAATTACGCACCCAAAGAAATAATGAATTAATTTGACATTACTCGGGGCTTTGGAACAATAACGTGACAAAATAATGATGAATAGTTTTATATACCTAATATAAATAATAATTTTATATTGGTTTCGAATGGCATTCAGTCAATCTCTGTAATTGCTTATCCTATTTAGAGTACCTTGAATGCAACACGGTGCGCACAGACATTCTATTGGTCAAGTCGGCAGAGGGGCGGGACCTACGTGGAGATGCACTATGTGATTGCTTAGTTTTGGAGTTACAGCACACGGAAGTAGTTGTTACGTCTGCTGTGTGCGTGATAGCAGCCCGTTCGATCAAAATATGGAGAAAGATGGTATGTGAAAGTTCCCTTAGTCCCTCCTAGGTCAGGACCATGTCTGTAGCTCTAACAGCCGTAGACGCATTGTATTCTCTTTCTGTACCGGTGGCAGCTATTAGAATGCGAGGCACGATTCATAACAGTTACTAGTTTTACTGCTTAGCTACCAGGCTAGCAGAAGCCAATTGGAAATCAAATTATCTTTAAAATATTACATTTTGTAACTTACCAGAACATTTCATATCATTGAAGTTATTGGACAGGTAAGTGATTAATTATGTAGTTAATGAAGTTAGACGTTTTAAGGACACCTACCTATTCTAGTGAACTTGTGAACTTGTGTGATGTAACGTGACGTCATTCCATAACTGCGAATGTTTTTCTCTGGCCCTTGCTGCGGTTTACTTCACAGTTAAAATTACCCGCTGTCGTAGCAATTATGTAATCATTTACTGACATATTAACTTTTGACATTACCTCATATGTAATCTACTATTTTCCTTCTCATGCAAGATGCGAGTTTGTCGCAGGTCCGGCATGTGGTGCTGGTTCTGTCAGGGAAAGGAGGTGTGGGCAAGAGTACCATCACCACAGAGTTGGCGCTCGCGCTCAGACATGCTGGCAAAAAGGTGAACTCAAAGAACAACATTGTGCATTTGCGGATGATAGTGCATGATAACATGTTCTTTTACATTGTTCTGATGCATTTACAAATACAGGAGTTTACCAGTCATGTATTAAACAGTCCATGTTTTGCTGCTGTGCTCATCAGGTAGGAATCCTGGATGTCGATCTGTGTGGGCCCAGTATCCCCCGCATGCTGAGCATTGGCCGGCCTGATGTGCACCAGTGTGACTCGGGCTGGGTTCCCGTCTACACTGATGCCCAGAAGAGCATCGCCCTCATGTCCATAGGCTTCTTACTGGAGGACCCGGATGAAGCAGTGGTGTGGAGGGGGCCGAAAAAATGCGGTATGATATTCTTCAGTTGAATGGGACCACTTCTGGACTATGAGTATAAGCTGTTCTTGATGGCTGTTCCATTGGAGTATGAAAGATGGCGTGAAGGGTCGCCGCTCTTGATGAGCAGGTGGCGCCTTGGATGGCAGCCTCTGTCATCAGAGTATGAGCGGTTGTGTGAATGACGGCTCAAGCTGTAAAGTGCTTTGAGTAGTCGAACAGAAAGGAAAAGCGCTATATTAATGCAGTCCATTTACGACAGTACTTATCAATCAAGCTTTATTTAAAAAGTACTTTCTGTCTTACTGTCTGGTCTACTTTAAAATCTAACTGGAACTCATCTTCTCCTGCTCAATATCGTCCTTTTGGAATCTGGTCGTCTTATCCCGCAGCTTTGATAGGCCAGTTTGTGTCAGACGTAGCGTGGGGGGAGCTGGATGTGCTGCTGGTGGACACACCGCCGGGGACGTCTGATGAGCATTTGGCAGTTCTGGAGAACCTTAAAAAACACAACAGAGCGATTGGAGCCGTGTTGGTCACAACACCCCAGGTACCTGCTGGACTTTAGGGACTGTTGGTTCCATAGTAGGTACAATGAGATTAAAAAAAGAAAGCACATGGGTGATCATATTGCTTTGGCGGCAGCTTTTTCAGCTATATATTGGTAAATGCATCAAGTATGTTTTAAGGCAAACTGACCTGTGCTTTATGGGATTAACATTTTGTGTCATGTTTGTATAGTCAAACCTAAAAACAAATTACATCTTGTTTTCATTTGCTGTTCACTCCAGGCCGTATCCACTGGCGACGTGAGGAGAGAGATCACCTTCTGTAAGAAGACTGGAGTAAAGATCCTGGGCATCATAGAGAACATGAGTGGCTTTGTCTGTCCCCACTGTTCGGTGTGTAAACCTCTAGCTAATACTTTGAAGGAGTCAGATTCTAAATATAAACATCTAAAGATATTACAGTAATCTTCTGTCTTCCTTGCATCACATGACACTGTTCAGATCAGATGTGATGTATTTTATTTAAATAAAAGTTCTGTCTCTTCAGGAGTGCAGTAATATATTCTCAAAGGGTGGTGGTGAAGAGTTGGCCAAGTTGACCGGATCAGTATTCCTAGGTGAGAATTCTGGAATTGAAACACGTGTAATGTTCACTTCCAGCCACAAGGTGTCACAACACACTCATTCCCTCATCATGAGGCATTTTACTGTCTGTCACTTCCATGGTGCCAACAGCTGCGTGTTTGTTTAAGACCACAAGACAGGAATGATACGTCAATAAGTAGTCATCAATTAACATTTAAACGCATTGGAATCCCTATTTCAATCTCTGGAGTTATGATGTAGCCGACATTACCCTTACCCCTTCCAGTTTGTTGTTTTTAAATCAGTCCATATCTTCATACCTGATCTCACCTTTAAATTTGAACCGGATGTTTAGAATTCTTCTCTTAGCAGAGGTAGCTGTGAACCATTTAACTACTTTTGTGCCGTTCTCTCTGTTTCAGGATCTGTGCCTTTGGATCCTTTGCTCAGCTCCAGTATAGAGGAAGGTAAAGACTTCATACAGTGCTTTTCAGACAGCGCCACCTTCAATGCCATCAGCAGTATCTCTCAGACTCTACTCGACAGTCTTCAAACAGCCTGAGCTGCCAGTTTATTCCAAATGTTGGGTTGTTAAATATTGTATATATACACACAATATATAGTACAATGCCACTATAGCTGTAATCATGTTAGTTTGTCCTAATTAAAATCTTCCCCAGATTTTGTATATTTTCTTATTTTAGAAACTCGAGTGTGTGCTGATATCTTTCATGCTGCAGTGACGAGCCCCAAGGTTGTCAAACACTGCGAAACAGGAAGTGAATGACTGGAAAGCAACAAAGTTTGTTTTACGGAGGATTCAGATTAAAAAAAAAAATACAAAAACTGCCATTTAAATGTTGAAAACACTCCACCAGTCAAATGTAAGATGGGAATAGTCTTTAATGTGACACACACATCAGCACTTCAGGATCATTTCAGTACAGGGTTGTAAATCTGCTCCAGTACAAGAGTAGGCAGCAGGCCCATTTTCAGAAAACTAGCTCCAAACCATCTTGAGGACCTCCAAAGTGGAATGGTCCTCAAGATGGATTTTTATATTACAACATTGAACAACCTTGTTGGTTTTGAGTCAATCTTCTGAAACGAGCCTGCTCTTCAGATTCATATCCAACAGCAACAAGGCGATGAAACCCATGCAGGATTTTTTTTTTTTTAATGGCTGGAATGTGGAAGAAAAGAAGTACGGCCACAGAGGACAAGAAGGCAGGGCGGGTGAATGAAACAAAGCTGAAATTTGTAAAATTATACTTGTGAGACCCGTCACAGGGCGCACACACACACACACACACCTTTAATGCAAACAGCTGTGCTACAGATAGAAACACGGTCTGAGAAGGTTGTGTCATGATTAGAATACAGCAACAACTTCATCAGCGACAAACGAAAGGCAATCGGCGTTAAACCGAGGATTACATCCAGAGGAATACCACGCACTTATCACTATCACCCCACAGTGCAAATATGACTGAGCCTATATTTATTGGTCACTGTATATGTAGAATGTCTCCCGGGGAATTAAAGACTATTGCTGAGTCAGTTCAATTAATTATTTCTTGGAAATAAAAATCGGTGGAACACGAATCGACGAGTCCGTAAACATTTCTCTATACAAATAGATCCGAGATTAACAAGGAGATTGTGTCAACGCCCACGTTTATATGGGAGGAGACAAAAGGGTGGGTGGCCCTTTGTCAGATTACTAAAATCAGAGGCCAGGCTGTCCAAAATAAGTGGAGGGGGAAAAAAAAAAAGAAATCACCAAAACTGTCTGACGAATCACCACATTACAAGTCCACTATCACACTGGGATGAGTGTACATGTTGATAAAAGACCATATCTATGGTTTATTTTAATTATCCGTTTCCCCACCTTCTTTCATCTCGTGTGGCAGAAATGTTTACATTTTATACCCCACCCCCACATCTTACACCCTTTCCTCCAGCAGCGACTTCATGGAGAGAGAGAGATCTTTTTTGGTGGCAAGTTTTGGGTGGTTATCTCGTGGACAGAATGAGGGCGACGATGAGACCGTACAGACCCAAGACCTCAGCGAAAATCAGAATTAGGATCATTCCCACAAAAAGCCTCGGCTGCTGAGCTGTGCCTCTCACGCCTGCGTCGCCCACAATGCCGATTGCGAATCCTGCTGCCAGTCCACTGAGGCCCACGCTCAACCCAGCTCCCAGGTAGAGGAAACTCCTAAACGCAGAAAAGAGGATGTTATGGATCACTTCATCTGGATTCACACTGTTAGCATACTTGTACTTATACCGGTTTCATCACACAACCCCTAGCAGTTTTAACCGGTGCAACATACAAGAATATCTGTTGCTTTCTATATCACAAAAACCAGTAGAGGTTTCGCTGTGCAACTTTTAGATTAACCCAGAAGTCACACATTCCTAAATCAATATAAAGAAGTTAGATTATTTTTTTCTTTCTACTGGACACCAACTGAGAGTTTGGTTACATTTCTGGTCAAAGAAGACACTTAACTGGGTACGGTGGATGGAAAAATGGCCATTTGCAAATGTTTAAAGCCATCACCTGCAACTACAAGAGGTCACCTGAAAAACCTTATCAGTCCTCATCAACTGGAGGTAAAAGCGCAAGAACGAGTGAAGGATTTAACGTGGTGATGCCGACGAGGAAAAAACACATTAAACCCTTCACAAAAAACATAATTTGTCATATATATATATATATATATATATATATATATATATTTTTTTTTTTTTATTTTTTTTAAAAAGCCAGACATGGGCATCTTCTGAATGACTGAGCCACAAATATGTAACGCCAAATAGGAAACCGTTTAATACAAACGCAGGTAGGATGAAACCAATATAGTACTTCTCCTATTTCTGATAGTATTAGTCATCAGGCTTATGATAACTAGTAGACCCTAAACATTTTATACATAAATTACATGATATAAACATCTCTTGTGACATTGTTGAGCAGATTCACCATTTACTATTCATTGACATGTGAACCTACTTGTAAGATAGTTTACATAATAAAATATTTTATTAAATACGATGCATTTGCATCTACATTTTTTTGTGCATGTAAAATCAAAATAGGAATTTTATTGTATACTGCAATATGTATCAGAATGCACCACAACATATAACAATAAGAAAATTCACTGCTATACCGTTATTTGTATTATAAGTCATCTGGGTGCATAGAGTCTAGATTCCTTCAGTAGAAGGCCAGGAAACATTTACATCCATCAGATCTTCTAGAATGTCTATGGCTGCAGTTTCAGTCATGTTCAGGACAGAGTTATTACTAAACTATAGTTACTAATGAAGTAATACCACGTGCCTTTCATTGGGGAAGTGAAGCTTGTGTGCATCTAAAAGTTTAGAATTTAGGTTGAAGTGGGGGTAAATCAGGGTCATGGCTTTGGTTTTTAGACTGTTTTTAAAATAAAGTCACACCTGATGTTTCACCGTACACTAAGCCTGAAAACAGAACCATATGCCCACTGCTTTACAGCACATTTTTTTTCCTCCACGGATTTGCACATAATTAAAAAGCCAGGAGATGTATTAACATAAATAATCATAAATTCAGACAACACAAAGTCTGAAAATGTGACTACAGTGACCTGAACTCACCTGTAGAGGGGCACCTTTTCTGAAATGTCGTTGGCAATCAGAACTGCTACGACCAGGCCGTAGATGGCTATAATACCCGCCATGACCACGGGGATGATAGACTTCATGATGAGCTCTGGCCTCATCACGGACATGGCAGCGATTCCTGTGCCGCTCTTAGCTGTGCCGTAGGCCGCTCCCAAGGCTTGGAGAGAAGACAGAGAGCATAACTGTGGTTAAACTAACTAAATAGCAAACTAGCGCAGACAGACAACAACCTAAGCTGTGACAAGATATCACAGAGTGGCAACACTCCCCTTTCACCTGAATGCCAAATATTGATACTATATAAACTGCAAATATAAGTTTGGATGTAAGAATGAAATCAAGTGCTTTTCAAATCCTACAGATGACACTTAAGTTTTATTTCTGGTCAGTAATGACGGTCAGTATGCCGGAGGAAGCTGATAAAACAAAGATGGAGGTATCTGTGCAAATAAAGACACCATTGTTGTCTGATTAAATCAAAAAAGTGTGACCATATTTTTGAACTAGGACAGGGAGGAGTTGATACTTTTACAGAGAGTAAAAGAGAAGTGAAGCATTGAGTTCAGGGAAGCTTTACTACAACAGTGACGCACAGACACATGGATCCATACAGGAGTAGAGCGGTTCCTTATCTCGCTGAGGACTGAAGTCTCAGTCTCCAAACTACAGCTCCTCAGAAAACCTATAATAGCACAGTATGCTGTACAAGGTGGACTAAACTAATACTAACAGTTCCGCTTCTCAGGCGAAGAAACACAGGTAACGATACGTTCAATGACAGTCCTGGTCAGTTTGTCTGCTTGATAATCCAATTTTGCACCATTAAGGACAAATAAGTTGAAAATACTTTATTCAGGGGTTACTCTATTGGATAAATCAGCTGTTGACAAACTTTTCTGAGGGAAGAAACTGCAGCCGAATTATTTTTTTTTAAAGATATGTAAGCTATCGCTTTACACAGCAAATTATAAAATCAATGCTGGGCAAGTCTCAATAAATCAGAATCACAATAATTCTGATAAAGTAGGCGCTCCTTTTTGACGCAGCTGATGTTTCAGTTTCAATTAAAAAGCTACATAATCGCACTTGAGAAATGAGATCCCATTGAGGCATAAATTCAGACTATAATTATATTAGTTTAATCTTCCAGCCCTACATAAATTTAGAATTTCCCAAAACGGTCTTGTGATAATACTCAGTAAGAGCACTGGTAATTCTCCCAGCCATTTCACACCGATTACAAAATCCAGAGGAAGTGAGTAAATAATGAAGCAGAAGTGAAATAAGAGACGACAAATAAAAAATGCAAAAACTTTCTGTTGCTGTTCCCATAAAAAAATTCAACATGGCCACACCTGGGGATTTCTGTTAATGACAAACAGGAACTAGTTAACAGACTCTGTTCTTGCTGCAGAGACAATGTGACCAGATACCAGCTTATCGTTAGATTTTGTCTGAAATCCTCAAGCAGCTTCTGCCATTCTAATTTTAGAATTGACTCATCAATTCTGCCAGACAGCTGCAGACTAGTAGACCGGTGTATGAATGAAAAAAATAAGCCTCATGATGCTCCAGCATTGAGGGGTCTGTTGGCTTCATAGGAGAAACAGGAAGCCACACCTCAGATAGGACTGTTACTGATTCCTCTGGCTGGAATCAAAAAGCTTCATTCGAATATTAACTCTGTGGGCCTGGGACACTGAGAAGAAACTACATTTCCACCTGCTTCACAAACCTGTCTGACAACAGGAAGTTATTGAATCATTGACTTGATCCTGGCCTAGAATTAGAAACCATACATAACCAGACCCAGATCAGCAAAAGTGAAACTTAAGAACCAAATATAATTCTACATAATAAAACAGATGCTGAGATGAATGACATCCTTTACTGGTGTTCTGACTTCCTTTATCTGTAAATAAAGTCCCCACAGGAAGCCTCCGTCAACATGTTTAATCTACTTTATCTAATCAGATAAAGTTCTGTCTCTGTAGTTCACTTCAGTCATCCACGTTGATGAATATTTGACTCTATTTTGGAGAAGGTGAGACTGAAATTGAAGAGTAGCTTTGTTGGGCTAAGTGGGTCCAACGTTTGTCGTTTCTTTTGGGTGGCACCAATTTAATGCTAGTTTAGCTGATCTCGGTCAACACTTAGTGAATCCCATGTAATCCTGAGTGCGTATAATAAAAAATATATATTATACACACACAAACAAGTTATTACTTTAATATGGTTAAAACATTTGATGAAAATAAACACAACAAAAAACAGTTCTCACGGTTGTTTGAAATGCCGACGGCACCGGTGTGTATTTACAACTTTACAAGCTCACCGTCATCCTTGCTGACATAATTAGAAAACTACAAAGCAGAGAGAGCGCGCACACCGCTGCCAAGGCAAAACACCTCTGGGCAATAACAAAACCTACCTATGGTAAAAATTTCCTGCAAAGGTTGTACGTTTTAGCTCGCTTGGACACAAATGATAAAAATGATACACACCATCTACAAATGTGAACATGGCTACCAGCCATGTCTCCCATCTCTTTTTTTTATTTTTTATAACCAGGACAGCTGTTATCAGAGAAGATGAAATCACTTTGTCCCATCTACAGAAAAGTGTTTGAAGATAACTTGGTGCTGTTTGTACACGCTTTGGTGAGAGCCCGAAGATGGATCAAATAGACTTCCCTAACACTGCTTGCAATAATTATACACGTTTAGGACAGCACTCTCCACCCTCAGAGCCATATTCTGAACACCGGCTCCTTTTGTTCGCCCAAAACAATCCGTGTAATGTTACCGGTCTTCACCATGAGCGACGGGTGAGGATCCATCAAATAAAACTGGTATCCTCAAATACCGCCAGTCAATCGGACACTTCAATGTTTGATGTGACGCAGGGCAACTACAACAATGCTGTGGAGGCACATCCTCTTAATTTCTAAGAATCTCCATCTCTGCAAAAAAAAAAAAAAAAAATATATATATCCCTTTTCACTAGTCCTAGTCCTCCCTGCAGAGAATTTCATGCAAGGGTTGCTACCGTGACGTGTTATGTAACATCGCCACGGTATTGTCACGCCCACTACATGGAGGTGCCATGTAGTGATAATCTTGCATGCAAAATACACACGCACGACAGACGGCAAACTGGTATGCTGTAGTTAATTGGTGAACATCTTTGAATCAGCAAGAAAAATCCAGAAGCAAAGTTGTAAATGTTTCCTAAACAGTCGCAAAATGACTGTAGCCTACACTGTGAGGCATAGTGGAGAAATGTTTAATTCGACTGAGAGCCATTGAATTAGAAGCTTGATGAATGACTAGAGCATTCATACCACCTGACAGAACTAAGAAAATAATAGAACACAAATCACCACCTTGACTCATACCTCCATGCAATATAATTTATGAACCAGTCTAACGTATTACATTCAGACAATGAAAGGGGTATTCAAGAAAGCAGGTTTAGTGCAAACAGAGTTTTTGACCCCCAGATGACAGACACTCTGGGTTTTCCTTTCCAGAAAAAGACATAGGTCAAACTGTCTGCTACAATGGTAACTTACTCTGTAAACTTAACCTGCTTTCTTCAACAAGCCCTGAGTTTGTTCCTGACTCCTCCCTCCTTCGGAGCCTTAAGCAGCACCATCAGACAGTCCATCTCCATGCCTCATTCGTCATATTATAGATTTACATTGGGTAGTTCCATATAATTCCACTGTCTTTTTACACACAATATTCAGATAGAAAGCTGTAAAACTAGCAGATACATTCATTCACATAGCAACTTCATCCTATGCCAGTTTCCTCTGACGAAGCTGTGTTTTTTTTCTAAATACACGCTCGTATGTGCATTAAAACTTCCTGCTCAAACGGTGTGAAGTGTGGCAACCATAGTGTCATTGGTGAACCACAGACTCTGACTTCCATTGATGATGGTGCACGAGTTTAACTCAGTTAACAAACTCTGAGTTGAAAGAGAAAGAGAAAGAATGCATACCAATAAGTATGACTAATTGTAACAAGCTAGTGTTACTGTTGATTTGTTAACATTCCCGTATATAATATCGTTTCTACAAGATTAACCATTACCAGACATCTCTTGGTCTCATCATGTGACAATCATGTGACCTTGTGTCGCTCCTTTGAGCAATAAGGAAGTAAAAGCGCCGAACCTGCTGTCAGTGGCGGCTCAAACTGCGAGTTAACCACATTTTCATGTCAGGAAAATTAATATACAAGACTTATTTGTTGACATATTTATTTATTGTTATTTACACATAACAACGTCAATTAAATTACATTAGGCGTTATCGATTACTGACATCTACTTCCCAATACGCTATACGTTATTCTGTTTAAAACCTATTTACCAATTTTAAAGTCAAACCATTGAGCTATTTCTGATAAAAAAAAAAGTCATGCGTTCAGATAATAATTTGATGCATTCAGACGAAGCAACATACACAAGTAGCGGCTAGGCTAATGTTCGAGCTATCGTGTGTAGTCGTCATCAGCTAGGTCGGTATCTTAACGTGTCTTTAAGGGTTATAGTTTTAAATGAGAGGTCCATCGCGATAACCGTTGTGAATAACTGGTAATAAATAAAACAATAAACAAAACTAATCGTGTTAGACAACTACTTTATGTCTAACGTAGTGACGACTCAGAAGTAGCATTACGAGTTTTAGGCTAGCAAAGCTAGCAGTTGGCTCTGACTGATGGGCTTACAGAGACGTAGCGTGATTGACAGCACAAAACAGTTTGTAATGGTATGACTACAACATGGGTTGACTAAAAAAAATAAACGTTAACATTGTCAGAAACAGGTTGGTCTTCCATGAAAAGTTGTAATAGTCTTATAATTACCACTGAACACCATTGCAGCAGAGGCGCCCATCACAGCAAAGAATGGAGAGTATGCGGGGATTTCGGTGGCCATTCTTCCTTAAATAATACAAAACAAAATACAAAATCAACTCTCTTGAGGAGACTCAAATATCACACTTGGCAGAATCTATCAAAGGCCACAGGATGGAATTGTTACTGTGAGTGCACCAAACAAGACCAGACTGACTGACTAGCAGTGTAAAGTGGGTAGTCACTACTACTCCGATAAATACCCGGAGCAGCAACCAAAATGGCGAAAGGGAAGGTATCACCTGACTGGCAGTACGGTTAAGAACATTCGCCGACAGGAAATAGGGGCACTTAAAAGCAAAACTAAATTTTGAAGTACTATACGAAAACGTGTATTCATGGATTATATATATCTGTACAAAGCATGCCTTTTAACATTTATATATTTCTATGTTTTTGATGGTCGCCCCTATCAGGCATTATTTTTGGTTCGCTCCGCTGCAGGCTTCCCCCCTTGCTCATGCTTCACCTTTCAAAATGGTGCGTTCCTGTTACCTCGGAAGTCGGAACTGTACACAGTGATGGAAAACAGTCATTATCCATGTGCATACAAAATAAACACACCGAAAAACTCTTATATAAACAGCTTTTAATAAGGTTTTTAACTTACTTTTAGTTTGTACTTCTGGACGTATGATGTTGGCAGTCAGTTGCCAGTCATTTAGATCTATGATGTATAATTTGATTAAAATGATAAGAACATACAATTACTTTTCTTTTAAATCACAAACTGAGAGCAAAGACAAAACTAGCAGGAAGTTGAATGAAATTTTTTTTTTTTTAAATCACAGCAACCAATGAGAAATAAATCCAATACGCAAATTCTACACGTATTAATTAATGCTCCGAAATTGACTAAAATCCTCAAAATCTCAATCTCAAAGTGACCACTCCCAAATACTAACATTTAATATGTTTAAGCGGATTTCTTTATTTTGCTGCAGGACGCTACCTTGTGACAGAGGGCGGCTTACAGTCAGGTGTGATATGCAGCAGTGTGTAGCGTGAGAGTGACAGAATGGCTGCGCGTGTGAGTTTTAGTGGACATGTGGTGTTGGGGGGGCTAGTCCACGCTACCAATTCCATTATACAGTTTATTTCACAGCAGGTGCATGCTCAGAAATCATCAAAGACATGATGGGAAACGGGAAATGGGAAATGTATGTGAGTGCATCCTCTTACTCCTCCTTACGTCCCACCATCCTGCTCACCCTACACTGCAGGGTTTAGTCGGCACAAGAGAAAGAACCCCTCTCCCTACGTCACTGTGGGGCCCTCCACTCGTGATGCAATTTCTACACCAGACTCAAAGTTCTTCTTTCTTTCAAGCATTTCACTTGGCACAATCTCTTTCACCGAGGAGACTAGATCATTTTCAGGCAATGAATCGCTGACATACCACTTTCACTTTATTGTCTCTTTCACTACCGATGGGTTGGGCATTTATCTTTTTTTTTTCTTTAATGGCTATAGCCCAGAAATAGGTTGAAAACATTTATCAAATTCAAACCATATGGACGATTAAGTTACAAATATTTCAATATATGCGTTCAACTCCCAAACAATTAATAACTTCCCAATTATTTTAAGAAAAATAATGTAATCCGACAAGACTCATTTCAGCTTACTGTAAAGAAGGAATTACTTCACCATCCATGACACTTCATTTCTCCCCATGAATTAGTCTGTGCCACAGCCAATGAAAATATACTGACCCTTTATCTTAAGAGCTCTGCAACACTACCGGATACAGAATGCTTCTGTATTTAAATATTTAATCAAATAACATATACTATCTAGTCACACGGTCCCTGGAGGCTCTCAATTATGTTTGAAATCCAAAATTGACTTCAATTAAATGATTCAACGGAAAAGGCATTTACAGATAAATGTGGAAGTATTCATCATATCTTTTTTTTTCTTCTTTTTTTCCAGTCATGCAGTTTGCTGTCAGCTTCCATATCAAGACCTCCAAACAAAAAATAGACACAGGACGTCAAAGAGGATGTGTGACTAATTCCCTCATCGCAGCTGCAGTGTTTGCTGTGGATTTGTAATTTATTCTTAGATGACATTTAATGTCATTCCAAATAGGGTTGAGTTTAATTAACTTTTGGTCAAAAGTGTAATTATATCCCCGAAAAAAGCCGGGGACATTATTGGACTCATCTTCCCCACCGTAGACTCTTTCTGTTGACATAACGCAAAAACTATTCAAAGGATCATGTTTTAAACGTTAAACATCAATAGACCTTAGTGCGAGGAAGAACTGGATTGATTTTGGGAAAGGTCTGTTGCATATTCCTACCACTAAGGGATTTATCTCTAAACCTTTTTGGGCCATCATTTCTCAATAATTGGTTCTGTTTGAATATATCATATTTTATGATCATTTAATATGAGTTCAATCAGGGGAATTGTGTGTACAATGCAGGGGATTAGAGGCTTTTTGGGGATATATTCTGGATTCATGGATGACAGCATAATCCCAGTTTCTCTAACTACTGAGACCAGAGCAAACACAGGACACACACACACGAGAGAGAGAGAGAGAGCCAGAGCGAGAGAGAGGTGGCGGTAGATTTGGAAGAATCAGGCATTCACAAGACAATATAACTGATTAACGCGTTGCTGTATTTTCACAGGTAGAATACATTCGTAGTTACACAACTGATAAATCACTGGAGCACATTTCATCATGGATACAAAAGGGTAAAACACTTTTCCAACGGTTTTAGACGGCGTTACTATTTTTGACCAGGAGAGGACGGAGGTAAAAGGACGAATGTTGAAACAAGTCAAATGCATTTAAAACCAGTACAGGTCAAGCTCAGAACACCTTATAAGTTGTTTCTTTACATACACTGCATACTGCTGTTTACATTAATATTCACATACAACACATGGGCAGCCTCCTATTCAGAAAAAATAAGAAGCGGCCATACGGTGCAAAATGGCAACGCTCAGATTCAACAGTGCTACTCACCGACATCCGCAGAAATGATGTACGTACAATCTGAACATACAAATGTTTAAGGACGTGACAATACTTCACCACATCTTAATCTGGGTTCTCCAATAATTACAAACATTTGATCGAGAATCTTACTTCATTAACACGACCTAATGAGAAACGTTTTCAGGGACTGAAGATGTTTCTACAATCAAACTTGGCAGGGCGAGATAAACCACAGAACTTTAAAGACTGAACTCACAGGAGGGCCTTTCAGCCCGGGCGAACATCTAAATCAAACTTCCGACTGGCTTGACACCTTCTTCCACGCACACGTTAACATTATTAGTACACCATCATACAAATCTGTGAATACACATTTAAGGAGAAGGACTGAAACACCACATGTTGTTCACTTGTTACAATTTGGATTAAGTACATTAATAAATAAAAATATTAGTCACATTTGTAATTGCAGGATGGATGGATACTATTTGCATATCTGCACCTCCCCCCCACTTCAAATATTTTACTGGACATTTCAGGGCACAGATTTCAGTGTTAGAATGTGTGTGTGTGTGTTAGATCCGTGTGTGTGTGTGTGTGTGTGTGTGTGTGTGTGTATGGCGTTGAATGTATGTACGTGTACAGCATTATGAGGTCATGGCGTCCTGGAAGCCCCAACTTTCTAGCAGTGCAACCTGGAAGCTCTCAGCACACAGCGGTGGGTTGTCGAAGGTGGTGCATCTGCCGGTGCGGCCGTGGTTGAGCTCAGAGTCGATGTAGAAGGCGTTGCCTTCACCCCCACCTGATGGACAAACGGCACAGAGTTCGTCCAAGTTATTGGTTACATACTCCCATGTAGGGATGTAAACACTAAAATCTCATATTGGATATCTTTCCATGTTTACTGGAATGACCACGTTGCAGTTGTGTGTTTGTGTGCAGGAGTTTAGTCACATCCATGTGCGTCCACGCCGAAATGTACAGGAGACTGTGAGGGAACTGAAGATGAAAGTAAAGTTCTGTCATTTAGATGGAAGTTATCAGAACGTTGAGATGCAGGACTTTGAGGACTTCTGGGTAGTTGGGATGCCAGCACTCATCCACTGTGATACTGTGGGGCTTATCTCCTTCTGAGGTCCATATGGACCTGGTGACATCTGATGAATTACAGAACTGAAGGTGGTGTGGTGTGATTGAGGAACACGTTCATGCAACTCCAAATGACTTTGTTCCAACGATCTTTAGGTCCGATCAGAGGAAGACTCAGAAGAACTCAAAGCAAAATCTAGCCGGTTTTGATGTTTGATGTTGTCACTTAAAGTACACACAGAATAACAAGATAAAATATTGTCTCACAATGTTACGTTAATCCCCATTTAAATTCTAGTCAAACCACATTATGGCTCATCCCTGAGGTCAAATCCCAGTTAACTCCCATTATTGCACAATCTCTTGGTCTAATACTCGTTTAATACGATTGCATTAATGTTCCTCCCCCCGACAGAACTTACTACACAAGCTCCAAAGCTTTTTAAAACATGAAATTGTAGTGTTGATATATTTCATAGTTTCGTTTTTACTACCTGACCGAAGGCATTAATGCCCGTCTCTGTTGCAACAAGTGTTCCGAGGAGGATTTCGTCTCATCTCTGCTGTGTTCTGGGATGGCTGACAAATTTAAAATGCTTATATGTTTTAACAAGCTTAACCAATTGAGCGGATTATGGCCGAAGACAAAGAAGCAATGGAATGTGAAACACGGCTGCTTTATGATTATCTTCAACCAGGCAGATCAGAAGACCACGACAGATTCAAGGTGGGCAGCCAAGATTAGAATGTCACCCACTCAGTAGGTGAGATACGGTCAGAAAAATAGCCGGGTGTTCTAACGTCGTGTTGTTTAATAACTGCCAGAGAAGAATATTAATGTTGTTTGAAAATTACAGAGAAGATGACATTTAACCTTATGGATATACATTTTTTATGATATACTTTTAGTCTATTATCACATTAGGTTGAGCTTTTGTCATAATTAGCATATAAATAGATGGGTTATAAACAAAACCTTTTTATAGTCACAATACATTTGTACAAAATGTGAAAAACCTAAAAGCTTTCTTGAGATATTGTGTTCATAGGAATAGGACAGGCGGATAATCCACAAGTGTGATACGACCGCAGCTGCTGCGAGCATGGAACAAAAAAAGGAACAATTCGGCCAAATAGTCAACAATAACCCAGAGTCCACTCACCAATTATGATGGAGTCAAAGTTTCCAGCCATGAACATGGACGTATTCTTGGAGTTGAGGTTGAAGTGGCGGGCAGAGAGGAAGGGCGACAGGTCTCCAGCAGGTTTCTCTGGCTGCTTTAAGCTGCTGTTATCCAAGGTTTGGCCATCAGAAGCGGTTGGGTCCTCTGATTTCTGGGTCTTGACGGAGGAGGCCAACTCAGGGTGGCGGATCACCACCCACTCATAGCGCTCCATTTCTGGCTTTAGCTAGCAAAGGAATCATGTCTTCATCACTCAAATCACTGTTTCATCACAGTATCATGCATATCATCAGCATCACACATTCATCGGAGCAGAACTGCACATTTATGAAAACAGAAGTAATATAATTTTGCACACAACATCTTTTAATAGGGGGCAAATGAATCATCAGTAACAGACAAACTTATTCTCCGACTCTTATCATAAACACAGAGATTTGATTATATCACCTCTGTTCTATACCAAGAACACATTTAACCCTTAGACGGCCGTTATAATGAATGTTTCATATGAATAACGACAGACTACAAAATGGCCTCATTATCTCAAGTCCCTACTTTAACTTCAACCCTTCTGCTTATTCAAACTGAGTGTGGAGGAACTGGTTTTAATGACTGTGCATCTGCAGAATGGAATAAGCTGGAGACTCCCTTAAAAGCACCAAACTTCAGTATTTGCCACTCCACTTGCAAGCAACTTCCTCACTGTGAAACTACATTAACATCCAATTAGTCAGTCCATGGGTCTCTCTTCTAAAAAACACCAGGATCGCAATGAAGCTGCGAGTTTATCTAAAGGCTAAAAATATAATCAGAAATGAAAAAAAATAATCGTGATAGACGTTTGTTCTGCTCGGCTGCTTGCACTAACTTCTGTTGTCAGGTGAGGATAAGCTCACACACTACTGGATCAGCTTACAGGAGTTTCCGTGAAAGGTGCGTGAGATGACACGCTTTTCTGTTGTGTGGCCTCACACAGCCTACAGCTGTCATCACAGATACTTTACACACAGAGGATAATGTAAACAAAGGGCATTACAGTTCATGCCGCTTCGCTATTTTTAACCCAAGTATTGATTCTAACCTTGTGTGGCAAACATCACAGGCAAAAAAGCATAAGATATAGCTGTTTTTACAAAAAAAAAAAGTTTGGAAGGTGAATATTATCTATTAGAGAGGCTTTTGCAAATAGGATCTAGTAACACCCCTGGGGCCAGTGACAACAGAATCAAGAGGAGGTGAAACCAGTGTAGATGGTTCCCTCTGCTGGCTGAAGAGTGTTACTACATGTCGACTGTGACTCATTCTGTACATTAAAACCGAACTCACCCTGAAGACAAAACACTCTCCTGTGCCAAAGAAGCTTAGTTTGTTGCCTCCTCTCTTCCGCTCCTCCCAGTCTGTAGACAGGAAGGCTCCACAGACCTGAGGCCAGAAAAGTAGGTTTCAGTTCAAACAAGTGGAAGATCGCTTTTTAACTCATCCAAGGGTGTCTTATCTCTGGCCTTTGTATATCTGCTAGGAGGATCACACAAAAACTACCTGACGGATTTTGATGAAAAATGGTGGGATTTTGTGACTCAAAATTCTAGGAATAACAATGCAAGGACTCAACAGGGAAACTGAGCGGTCTTTGAAGAAGTTTTTGCTTTTTCAGTGCTGACCAGTTTTAAGCAGCTAACATTTTCACTAGCATCCCTTTGTAGCAAATAATCCTGTCATAGAAACACCTGTTCACCTGGACTGGATTGCAAGAATGGACGGAAGCAGAAAAAAAATTGCCAAGTGGAAGGACCTGAGCGACTTTGAGTGCAAAATTGCGGTGGCTACAAAACTGGGTAAGAGCATCCTCAGAACCGTAGGTCTTGTTGGGTTCCTAGCCTACAGTCGTTAGTGCCTACTACAAGTGGTCTGAAGGAGGGAAGACAGGGTCATGGAAGCCCAAGGTTCATCGATGCTCATAGTTAGCGAAGGCCCATTCCTGTGGTCCGATCCCACAGAAGTGCTACTCTTGAACATATTTCTCAAAACGTTAATAGTGGTTCTAATAATAAGGCATGAATCCTGTTTTTATCTTTTACATCCTCTTGAATCAAGAATCATAGTGATTTAGAATTGGTGACTCTAAATCACTATGAAAGGTTGTCTCCCATTGGTCCAGTTGTACCCCATCAAATCTAATTGGCAGGCATGAGGGTACACTTGGTACACAAAGTACAGACATCGTCACTGACCCCTGGACCAAATTGGTCATATTTCCACAAATTCCCAATAAAGATACATATAAAATGACCACACCTGGTTTTATTCTTCTTAATCTGGTTCTTATATACCTCCTCCGTTTGGTAATTGTTGTTAAAAATGCTTTCTTTATTATGTAGGTGTTGCTTACGTCGCCATCTGTGGTCCGGATGAGGAGCAAAGTGGGTTCGTAGCCTTCACAGTGAGAGTAGAATCTGAAAGTAAATGTCGGACTTGAATTCATTACAGTAAAACACCGGGTAATACATTTACGGATTAAACATGGAGAATGAACCCGCACCAGTCATGTAGTGGGGGTTAACAGATTTACTAAAGCACACATCACATGTACATGCACAAATATATCTCTGCCAATCTCTTTCAGTCATCTGCTGATAAATCTAAATCTAATGCTGAATGCCACACATGACCTGAAATAGAGTGTGAGCAGGCGGTAAAAAGCTGGAAACATATGTGTGTGGGCAGTATACCTGTTCAAGCTGTAACCATGAGTCGCGGTGGTGAAGAGGAGCTGTGGTTGGCACAGGGCAAAACGCTCAGGGATCCACGACCAGATGTCTCGCATCTCTTTGATACTGACAATTTCTGAGGAGAAGGTGTCAGGGTTAAGAGCCAGCTGTACGTTTCGCCTGGAGATGACCCAGATATGTGGACATGGGGAGAGATGGTAGAAGGTACAGAATGTGAGGAAGATCCCACAGCTTGTGATGTATAAAACCTTAAACAGGAAACAGCAGCAGGTGATGGTGTGGATATAATGAAGGTAATGAACATTGTATGGAAAATGAGAAATGGATCTGGAGCGAGATGAGACAGTACAAGGAGGAGAACCCACCTAGAGCTGTGAAATAACCAAAGTGGTGAACACAGGAGTGACGTGAAGTTGACGTAGATGATGGTGGATTGGAAAACATGGCCGAAACCAAACAAAAAAGAAACAGCATGATGTAAGACAACAATACTAGGACAACTTAAAACATTCTTCAGAGCAGAGCAGAGTATAAAGGTAGTATAGTTGGTTATTTTTACCAGTGATCAGCTCAAACTGTTCCAGTTTTTTAACCTATATCCTACATTCTGGGGTGAAAAAAGTCTACATTGGTCCTGTACCATAGATGTATTATATTTAATTATGAATCACAAAGGAATTGTTACTGTGTCGCTGTCATCAGTTCATTCATGGGCGATCGTAAAGTTAATTTATTACATTGAATCTTACAAAATAGGTGATGGTTGTGAAGTGAAGTGAAGTTCTTCTCAAAGTCATACAAACAGATAACTGTTTGGCTGACATGAATCATTATGGCCTTAACTGTGTAATTACTACATAATTACAACTGTGTTATCACTAGAAAAAAAATGTTTTCAAAATAAAAGACAACAGAAGGATGTTGACATGTGTGATAAATCATGTTTGTGACTGTACCGCTTCTGTCTGACAGTGATTCCTTTCTGCTGCAGGGACTTCTCGTTTGTGAGCTGCAGCAGGGTGATCTCCTTACGACTGAACAGACGGATGGAGAAGGCCTTCTCAAGCAGCTTGTCTGGTGTGACGATGGAGGCGATTCCCTGGGCAAAAGCTTGAATGTCCGCCTTAACTTTATCTGATTCCTGCTGCTGCTCGCCGCCCGGGCCTCCCTGGACCCCTGCTTTATGTTTGCGGTAAAACTTTAGCAAAGCTATAGCTACACGATAGAGAATCTTGTAGCCCTCCACTAGATAGACATCCAGGATTCTGACAATGTGGCTGAAAGGTAGGTCACCTAAAATCCAGCGCTGCCAGTCTGAGTAGACTTCTAGCACATCCTGGGCCGAGGCCACGATAAGTTTGTGGGCAGCTGGACAGTACTTGTTGGCCAGGTCCCCAAATGTCATACAGCTGGACTCATAGGCTAGGAAAGTTTGGTCCAGCAGTCGTTTGCCCGGTTCGTTGCAGGCCAGTATACGGCTCACAAGCTCAAAACACTGGGCTTCATCTTTGCTGAAGTGCAAGAGCAATGAAGTAACCGCCGGTAGAGATGGGCAGTGGGAGATATCCGGAAACTGTCCAGCAAGGCAGTTTATGATCTGATGGGCAGAGGCTACTGCATCAGCCTTTAGGCAGTACCTTGGCAAAGGACTTCCATCCACAAAATCTGGAAGTGGGACGTGGGAAAGTGGCTTCTTATTAACAGTGTTTCCCATAATATCACGGTAGACGTCTGCATCTGGGGTGACGGTACGACAGGGAATCGCTTTGATGAGCTGCTGGTAGACTTGCGCTCGTACTTTGTGGTTTTTGGACCAGTAACCCTGCCGAGCCATCTGTTTGAACTCTTTCAGGTCTTTACAGTCTACCTTGGTGGGCCCGCTGCTTTTGGCAAGATCACCCATCTGGTTCCAGTCCACAAAGCTGCCATATTCTTCTTCAGCCATGGTGCTGGAAAGTTGCTGGCCTGGCTGGGTGGGAAGAGATGACAGACACTCCGAGGAATTACTGACTTTCTTCTCCTCCACACAGCAATCAACTACTCTGTTTGTCTTAACCGCCCATGGTGGTTACTGGAAGAAACAAGGGAGGGAAAGAGGAGAATATTCACAGAAAAAACATAGATCTATAGACAACAACAACATCAGACTGTCAGAAGAACCAGGGGACACTGCGTTGGTTGAGTGCAAGACTAAATTCAAGACAGCATATTAATCTCCATACGACATTACCCACAATACATCAGTGCTGTAAAACAACATCAACCGGTTTGACTGATCTGATTGATGTTCCGGTTCCGATGTTCGGTCATTTGGAATGTAACATAGGATGGAAATACATTTCAAGCTTTCAAGTGTAAACAAATCAAATTATCCAATAGCCTGAAAGGAATGCAGTCCGGAGCCACTACTACGACCCAGGATGGACAAATCTTGAATAGACTGAATTGGTTAGTCTAAGGATGTGTTCACACTTGTAGCTCAGTTTTCTTAAATTAGACATCAGTAGAAGAATATCAGATATTTTGCAAAAATAGATTTTTTAGTCCTGGATCGCAGTAACTGGGTTTACATGGAAACTTTGCTTGATTCTTCATTCTAATGTTGTCATGAGTTGTGGTCCAGTAGGATCTGGTGTTTGCCTGCACAAACTCATGTAATAGGAACAGTGCTGCTATTATGTGCAAAAGTGACAAATGTATGATGTGTATTATCCCAAAATGGGTATCTTTCATGTGATCGGAGCAGTTTGTTGTAGCCGTGATACTTTTATTCAAGCAACAGGTTCATAATAATGCAATCTTACTTCTGGCAAAGTCGTTCTATTGATCGGTTTCTGAAAAGGTTTATACTGCCTCTCTGCAACCGAATGAAATGTAAATCAATTTTTATTCTGAATGCAGTGTTTATATGAAGCATTATGATTTTGATTAGGCTTATGAACGGATTCTAAACAGCATATCAGGTCCATGCCAACCCACCTAATGGCATTTTAAACATCAAAGAAAGTCATTCAAAAGGCGGTGTGTGCTAGGCTAAAAAGCGTTCATTGGATTTCTATATCTATGGTGATATTACAAACACAAAGATCCTAACGAATGTGTAATAGGTTCAAAACTGCATCAGGAATACCTCCATAGGATATTAAACAAAGTTACACTGTCCAATGATGGGATTTTTTTGAGTTGCATCATGTGACATAACATCCTGTTTTTGGAGTGTTCTGGGTTTGTATTTCAGTTGAAAGGCAACAGAGTTCATTTTGAAACATGTTTGGTGTGTATCAAGGTTCACGGGGAAGTGTTCACACTTCTTCAAACAAACCACACTTACAGAGTAATAAGAGTTATTTAAATTTTACTTTCCAAACGCAAATGCAATCTAGGTCTGACACTGAGACAATATACCCAGCTCTCCGACGGAGGGGTTAATATTAAAAATGTTGTATGGTATAAAATTTCACGAGTAAGACATTCAAAAACTGATTGCCATTTAGTCGTCAGATAATTTCCCACCAACATAAATCCGCACCAAATGTGGAAAAGCACATCAAAGCCTCATTTACAAAGTAAAGCGTGGTCAGAATGTTTGTTATACTCATCAAAAAATTTCACACTGTTCAAAAGATGCATGTCCAAAGATCACTAGCCATATACTAAAAGTCATAAAACATCAGATCATTTCACACCACCTTCCAACGAGTCACATGGAGGCGCATACCGATGCATTACCATAAACCCGGATGCCTTCACGGTGACTCTTTAAATAGATAAACTGTCTGCTTTACAGAGTATATAACGGCAATTAACCTATGACGAAGGATGTAGTTTGTCAAAGGTAGATCTAAGAAATGAAAACTGAACAGACCAAAGGCTTCTTTCACATTTGAGGCAATTTAATGAAACCTCGGAGGCAGGGATTGTAAACTCTCAGCACATCATCAATTCTAAGAGCATTTGCTTAGATGAATGGAGGCCCGCTAAACCAAAGCCTTGGCATATAGAGCCTTCCACTGCACTTCATCCATCATGTGTATATACTGTACAAAAAGGGAGGCAAGGCATAATTTAGTGCATTACATGTACAATAAATTATGCCTTTTATCTAGTTACAAAATCATATAAGCTTCACTAATATGGGGTTTAACTTGTGAACCCTTAAACCTCAGTGCCGATGGATCAACTTCTCACATGATGACAAATGAACTTTACATAAATAAATAGGTGCAACTCAGATCCTGAACAGTCTAGTTGTATTGTGCCAACATGTGTCCCAAATACTGGATCTACTCTAGAGGTCACTGTCGGTAACGTGGTCCTCAACTGAACATGAGTTTGTTTATTTTTTTAAATGAGAATTCAAGGCCAAGACTCTCTCCCATTTGGGTCAAAATCAGATAAGGTTCATAAGGTTCTTAAAATGTCAGTAGGTGTTCAACATTTCTCAATTACTACATTCCCAGGATTCCTTCATCTGGAAACATAATATAATCAGCAGAGAAAAAAAAGTGCTCAATTTGTCTTTACTAACAAGGAGCCTATCCCAGCTGACACTGGGTGAGAGGCTGGATACACCACAGAACCTGCACACTCAGCTTTTGCAGCCAAGATATGGAACCCATATGGGTACCGGCAAGTATTTATTTTATGAAAACTCTTACGAAAACATGAAAAAAAACCTCATCTTTTACAAATAATGTTTTTTTCTGGGGCTGAATGGAAAATGGAACAATAATACCAGCCATAAAGTAAATCTTACTGGAACAGCCACATTAAACTATAGCCTTACTCTTTAAAATATTATTTAAAAAAAATGTAAATTTAAGTATTTGCATGGGTAGCGTAAAAATTAAAAAGGCATGACTACAGAAATACTTAACGTCTGCACACAGTCTCTAAGTTGTAGTTTACCTGACAAAGTTGTGTCAACAGACAGACTGACAGCTGTGAAGACATGCAAACGGTTTATTTAAAGTTTAATTTAGTCAACCCATTAACAGTGGTTTAGCACCTGAAGCAAAGGTAGCTGAGACATCAATGGACGGATATAGGGCACAGTGTATTTCATATTACCATCCATCCATTTTCTATAATCGCTTATTCCTACCAAGGCAGCATGGGCGATGGAGCCCATCACAGCTGACATTCGGTCAGAAGAGCAAAACAAGCTGGACAATTTGCCTGATTATATCTGCTCATGGGTGGGAATAGAAAAGGAAGAGTACATCTTATTGGAGCTTGCACAATAAATCTTAAACTACCTCTGGAAACGTTACAGTATAAAAATCCTAAATTGGATTTTTTTTTATAGGATGCTCAACAGCTGCGAAGACAGGATTAGAGAAACGTCAGTATTTTGTCTCTAAGATGTAGTTAACATGACAATACGTTTGTGTCAATAGACAGCTGACTGGCATCTAGAAATACATGCAAAGCTGTCTATTTTCTGTCGAATAAAGTCAACCCAGCAGCGACAGCAGCTTCAGAGATCAGAGGATGGACTCAGTCAGAGTAAATCTGAGAGACCCTGTTACAATCGCAGTTGCCAGGTTAGCATAGCTAGCATTAGCTAGCTGCAAGCCGTTTCTGTTACAGCACGTCAGCAGCTTAAACAAACACATACAAAACTCTTCACATTGCGCCGCGCAAATGTTAATCAACACCATGTCACAATAGGGTATTAAACATTTCTGGTTATGCTGCAGGTGTGGCTAGCATGAAGGCTACAATCCCCGAATTAATTAGGTCCGCAGGAGGCAGTCTTGAAGTTTTTTGGTGTGGACAGATTTCAGCTTCAATTTGAGGAAAAGCGAAACGTTAAAATGATAAAACCGTTGACCAGATTACCCTACCAGAAAAAAACATACAAACGGTAAATGTAAAACATGAATCTAATAGCAGGTAATTGAACGTTATCTTTACCTGAATGGGAGACGTCTTGAGACTTGAAGGAGCGTTCCTGGGTGGTCGGCGCATGCGCAGTGTCTCAAGCTCCTGACAGCCCGCGTGCGCTGCTGCACGAGCTGCGGAAACAGACTCAGGTGGGTTGGATAAACGCGCGCGCTTCGCAGCCGCTTCACTGGTTCATTCAAAGAGAACGTATGTTATAACATAGAGTCGGGATTTAAAGACGAGCGAAGGCAGTGCTACTGACGGCAGTCACGTGTTCTACATACCAATATGAGATCATTATTTCACATACATATTTCCATAATAGTCAACACACTATACGGATATGAGAATCATAGGGATTCCAAATTACACTTAAACCAACTAAAATGCGATGTTATTCTTTTATTCAACAAAGAGTAGCCCGTAATAAATATCTCATCCTATTTCTGACTTAAGCCATAAAACTGTTTGCTGTAGAGACATAGTTCAGAAGTTGGAAAGCAGATCACAGTTTCTGATATATCTTGTTTACTTGTGGACCTGCCCTGTCAAATAAGTGATGGCACTGGAACAGGAAGGGGAGAACCCAGGGGCCACAAACACTGCCTTTGTCCAGTACTCAAAGCAACTGCCAGGCACATGACAGTTATTACTAGAGATTAAATTTGGCACAATCGCTGTCTTGCAAACAACTCAGGGCTCAACTGTTGTACAATCTCGTCTTGACCATTAAAAATGTTGATAAGAAGGAGAAAAGGAGTATCGAAATTGGTGACACCTAAAAAAAAAAAAGGCTTGACCGTTCAGAAGCGATCATAGAGATACATGATTGTTCAAAACACTTGTATTTTATCACACTGGATGGAGGCTGGGTATATTTTCCCTCCTATCAAGCAAGGGATCTCTCTACTAATCAGTATTCATGCGATTTGTCTCTCAGGAAGAATCACATGTTCCTTTTATAAATGAGGATTTCTTATTTCACTCCAGTCTGCAACATGCATTCCGCAACCATCAGAGTGTGTGTTGGTTGGTGTTAAAATTGAGGATCATTTGTCTGTAGGTGTGTGCTCTCTCTCTCTTCCTCGCTCTCTTTCTCTCTTTCTGTGTGCGTGTTTTGGAGAGAGAGAGAGAGAGAGAGAGAAACAGATGGGCGTAAAGCCAGTAAGCCTTTAGGTCTTCCAGGCCGAAGGCTTTATGCTCCTCAAATCCTTTCGCTCTCACGACGTGTGATATCACTGCCGCCGTCTTCCAGTCTCTCATAGACGCAAACATTCACATTGGCGATAGACATGAATGAAACTGGTTCATTTTTTCTATGTTCATATATATATATTATATATTAATGACAGTTCATAGAGGAGCAGAAACTCTTCATGTTTGAGAACTGAGACTTCACATGGATTAGACCCATGGTCGGTACATGGTGTCCCCACATGCACCATTTCAAACAGGGTTTTACACTGATTGTAAACACAGATAAATTACACGTTAATACACGGATGTTTCTTGCCATTATCTACACCTCCGGAGATAATTAAACTGGAAAGTATGTACCCAACGAACCAGATTCTGGAAAATCTAGTGGGAAAACTCGACTCATGCTGATGTGGGGAGACCAGAACATCTATTAAAGGTGATTGTGGCGTGAAAAAAAATCACCAACGTTCACATGTTACTACTAAAAAGCAGGAAATTGGATAAACCAATTGTACACGTCTCGGTAATCCTCTCAAGGCATGTAGGGCAGTTCTATGAACTCATGTTTTAAACAGCAGGCTGAATGTGCAACTGTCTAAATAAAACCTCTCATTATGCTAATCTGTCATTTATATTGTTGAAAAATGTAATTATTTACAAGTGACAGCTTTTCAAATGTGAGGAATTTCTATCTGATTCCCTTTTTTGATGGTTATCATTATGAATTGAATATTTATTATGTCATTTTTTTGGCTGTTGGTCTGCGAAATGAAACAATATCCATAGCATTAAATCCACCTGCCTACTGATGTATAGTTCCTGTTCTTGCTTCCAAAACATCTCTGTATGATGAACTGTGTGTTCTGACACCTGTCTGTCAGAGATGCTCTGACCCAGCTGTCTAGCCATAACAATATAACCCCCCGTCAAAGTCACTCTGAGACTTATGTTTGTCTATTTTTCCTGGTTCCAACACATCAATATTCAGGGGGGGGGGGATTAAGTCAGTGTTTATAATGTTATGGCTAATCCAACCCCCCTCCATAAATGGTAGATAGACAAGAATCTAATTTCAACGAAATGGAGCGACTTCCGTTCCTTGCTAGAATTTGCTCATTTGATGGTAGCAGACAGGTGAGGAATCTTGCAGGAAGTGAGTATTTATATCATTGCTGCACGTAATCGGATTATATGTCAAATGTGTCCCACCTAACCGGACGTGAGTGACTAAGTGCTGTGGGAACTTTTGATGTTCGGAATACTCGGCAGCTCCGTGACCCGTACTGATTCTGTCACAGGTTAGCTCTCATGACTTTAAAGAGATTATAATACCATTTAAATCTCCGGCTTCCTCCCTTTCAACATATTTCAGTTTTATCGGAGTTCATTTAGTGTGAATCATAGTACAGAGTACAGAATTATGTCTGTCTGGCAGAACTTATGTTGCCTTGAAATGAAAAAAAAACAACCAAACGTTAACTCTTTTATGTCCTGCTCAACTGTTTGGTTGAACTAATATTGATCCAGTATTTCTTCTTGAAAAATGTGACTGATCCTGTTTGTAGTATGACGCAGTGGCAGCATGTAGATGCTAAAGAATAAGGGACCAAGGATGGAGCCCTGGGGGACACCATGGGTCAAAAGGTTTTTTTGGCTTATAAAAGCGTGTGAGGAGTTACTAAACAGAATTACGTTACTTGATAAAACCAAAAAGTGGACCTGGGCTGTCCCTCTGACTTCTCCTTTCTAATCCTGTCCCTCCTTCTATATCCTAAAGGAAGTTATCACATTTTCAACTCTGCCACCTCCATCTCAGAGTCGCCGTCTCTTAACCATCTTGGAAAACCTTTCCCTTCTCTCCTGCTGCTACTCTTCTGTCACAGATAACTCCCAACACTCCTCTTCACCCACTCCACCTCGCCCTGCACTCACTTCTTCACTTCTCAAGAATGTGATTTTTCTTAAATGTAGATATACTGTATTAAAAGAAAAGAAGAGGTTCACATTTATGAGAAAGAATACGCTTTTTTTTTTGTATTACTAACTTTTTCTGAGACACAACTAAGACTATTAATGAGATTTCCAAGTAAATGCATGAGTGGCTGCTAAATCTTTACATTGTCTTTAAAAATTGAAATGAAGCAGTTTTTCAAAGAAACTCCAGCTGAAGGCAGAAGATGCTTTTCATAAACATGACCTGTCTTATTTCAAGAACTTCTAACAAACAAATTTTCATGTTCTTTAGACAGATTTTTATCTTTTTTAACTTATTTCAAGCACTTTGTATTCAGTGTTTCCTTTACTTATTTCTGAAGGCGGGATTTTTTTTTTACAATATCTATAATTACTGTGTTTCATTCAAAATACTTACAGGACTTTGAAAACCTGGTTTCTCATACATGTCCATTCTCGAATCTAAACCAGACTCAGAGCGTGTAGACCTTTCCCAAAATCATTGTCACTAAAACCTAAAAACCTCTAACAATTGTTCATCAGTGAAAGAAGAAATAATCCATTTTGCGTCACCGTCAGGAGGTCATCATCTGTTTTCACTGCACCCACCGATGATGGTGATGCTGGCATGACGAAGCAGCTTCACTCTGATGAGCCTCATGCCAAATGAAGCCATGCCAACCAGTTCACTGACCCTGAAAACCTTTGTCCAGCATCCAGTATCCAGTAATCACGTGATTATCATCAGTAGATAAAATCTCTACTGTCCTCACCAAGAAAGAAAAAAAAAACTACGAAAAAAACATTTCTTTGCACGTTTGAATTCATTTATATATTTAAAATTTTAGAAACTCTGAATTTACCATAAAGTGACAAACTGTCAGGGAATATTTCAATATTAATTACCTCAGCTCACCGTTACTGCCTTCATTTTAAAGTCACATCTCTTAAATGTTTATGAAAATGATTTGACCTTTATTACATTATTTTTTTGGTTGAATCAAGTAACATGATTATTTTTTATTAAGTCCTCACATAAATTAACCCCCAAAACATCCTTCTTATCGAATATGACTTTCTCAATAGCCATGGGCAATTTGGCCCGTGGTGTTCCCCAGGGCTCTATCCTCGGCCCCTTACTGTTTAGCAGATACATGCTGTCACTGGCTCATATTATAAACAGGTTCATTTAAATGATCCATATTTTCAAATAAGATAAAATGGGGGTGCACCCCTTTATTGTTTGGATAAAAATTTTACGCAAAACAAATTTCTCCTAAATCCTGCTCACAAATCAACAACCCGAAAATCAAACAAACAGAGAAACAAACAAACAGACAAACGCAGAGGAGGGAAAACACGACCTCATTGGCGGACGTCATAAAGCCGTCAATAATATAAATCTGTGTCGCGCTCCTGCAGCACACAGGAAATCACAATTAAAACTTGTCAGCTTCTAAAGTTTGCACCGAGTATTTCCGTGGATCTGTCATCATGCTTCTTATTACTGCTGCAGATGCATCAGTAGAGTGTTTTGTGTGTGTTGTGCCGTTGATTGTAACGCTTCGCACCACTTGAGCGATTTAAACGAGCTCCCTGATTGAGTGTCTCTTCACAACCGAGGCTTAAGTCTCGCCGGGGAGGCTGAAAGGATCCGTGTCACCCAATGGCGTGGGTTCCATTGTGTGCGTGAAAGGCCCGGGCAGCATTCTGGGTATTGTCTTCTCTTAAAGGGGAGTCAGGTTACCTTGACAACCACAGGATGCCTACCCATATAGGATCGAGGCAGAGAAAAGGCACGGCCAGAGAAGGAGGCAACGAGAGAGAGAGAGAAAAGAAACAAAAAAAGGAAGCAAAATAGTTCCCAGCTTTAATTTTGTTTATTTTTTAAAGCTGGTGTGTTTTGCCTGATGTTTTGCCAGTGGGTTAAGACGGAGACCCCAGGAGGTGAGGATGTGTGTGTGTGTGTGCGTGTGTGTGTGTCCATGTGCTAATTTGTCTTATAGTAGCTCTGACTGAGACACAGCAGCTCACGCTAGCAGTGACATATGATATTCACGTAATTCTGTTTTATTTATTTGCAATTGAAGAATCTCTAATGGAGATTTTATTTTTATTATTAAATATAGGAGTGAAAAAAATGTCAGTGTGTAACAATGTTGGTGTAACTATTCTAGAAGTGTTTATGAATGGGTTATGACTGGTTTATTAATAAGGTTGTGACGTCTTTATATTTCATTAATAGTAGGATATAACACATCGGATAAATACGGCGGCTCTGACATGTTGTTTGACAAAATATTGTTCCGTCATCCATTTTTGACGCTCCCTGGTATCTCATCGGCAAATTCCTAATACTTATCATTTATGATGAAGAGGAGCCTCATTGTGAAGTTTGGGTTGTTTGCAAGGCTTCAAAAAGGAGCTGCGTAATGAAGGATAAAACTAGTTGTTAAAATGTAAAATACGCTAGTAACACATGGACATAATACACAATAGAATCATTCATCAAAACCAACTGAGCACAAATCAAGCTCTAATTCCTCTGGCTCTAATTCCTCTAGCTCTAATTCCTCTAGCTCTAATAGATTGTATTTCTTTGTCTTTCATTAATGTCAGCACATCCATTTGTTTTTTGCTCGCCTGAGTGATATAAAAACATTTTTTTATTTTTACAAGGCTCCATTCTGCTGATTCAAAGCGGTTTTAAATAAATGCAGCAATTTATGATCCCAGATGGAAAACCTGGCTATTAGTCAGGAGCGCCAGATAAAAGAACAACAAGTCCGGAAAGGAGCGCGCCACCCAATAAAACGTCACATGTGATCTCAAAGAGCTCAGGTAACTCAGGTAACACGAAAAACAACAGGCAAACTCAAACATGCAAATTCCAGAATGAATGAATGAATGAATGAATGAATCAAGCAATCAATCAATCAATCAATCAATCAATCAATGAGTGAATGAATAAATTAATCAATCAATCAATCAATTAATCAATCAATGAATCTATCAATCAATGAATGAATCTATCAATCAATGAATGAGTGAATGAATAAATTAATCAATCAATCAATCAATCAATCAATGAATCTATCAATGAATGAATGAATGAATCTACTAAAGAATGAATGAATAAATCAATGAATGAATGAATCTATGAATGAATGAATGAATCTATCAATGAAGGAATGAATGAATGAATCTATCAATGAATGAATCTACTAAAGAATGAATGCATAAATCAACGAATGAATGAATCTATCAATGAATGAATGAATGCATAAATCAATGAATGAATGAATGAATCTATCAATGAATGAATAAATGAATGAATGAATCTATCAATGAATGAATGAATACATGAATAAATGAATGAATGATTCATCAATGAATGAATGAATGAATGAATGGGGGTTCTATGATCGAACTTCAAACTCAGGGTGAAGCGGCTTGTCCTTGCCTTGCCGAAGACACGCTGGTCAAAAATGGCCGACAATGGTGTCTGTGGGAAAACTATCCAAACTATTTGACGTTTTCAAATCCATCTTCATCAATGGAACACATTTAACGAAGAAAGAATCCTCATAATTATTGTTGGTGCTTAAAACGGGTCAGAAAAATACGTTATGATGCTGACAGATTTATCCTGCTGACAGATGAGGAGAGAAGAGAAAACAATTCTCAGACTTGAAACGAGAAAAAAAGTGTTACAGGAAATAGATCTGCATCCAAAGTTGAAAAACTGTGTTATGACTCATTTGTACTTAATTATTAATGATTTGTAAAGTGTTTACAACCTAATTACAATTTCAATTATTAACTTGGTTTTTTAGCTGCTGAGTTGATTTTTTGATTTTTGATTTTCACCCGTGTTCAAACAGTGAGAGTCTGCGCGCCGTGAGCAGTGGGCCATGCATGTAACACTCCGACCTCGCAGGTAAGCCTCAGAACCATGATGTCATTATTGACCAGGAAATACCAAGAATGTGCAGCAGATCCGTGGAGTCCAATAATCTCTGTTGTTGTTGAGTTTTTGGGGGAAATATTTTTGGAATTGTCATCGCCGCAGATCTTTTTTTCGCGTTAACGTGAAAACTCAAAATCTATATCATGGAACGTTTTCAAATTGGAAGAATTAGTTTGTTTTTTCGGGAAATGGTCGGTTGTACCATTTCTGATGACAGTTACGACGATTCCATTATATCCGCGACGTTACAGAGATATAAACATATAAGATCAATCATACCCAGTGTTTTCAGTAGCATTTAGATCAGAGCTCATAGCTAGCTAGTCCAGAACTATGACATCATCCTCCATCCTAACCTGTTAGTTAGAACAGGGTATCAGGGGTTGTGGTGACCAACCATCACATCTAAAGGAATGAAAATGATTTTGGTGAAAAAAGAATCTCACCTCTTATTGTCTACTGGTTTTCCCTCTCTAAATTTCGGCCCGGTTATGAACTGGAGACCGGTCCAGGTTGTACCCCGCCTCTCGCTCAATGTCAGCCGGGATAGGCTCCAGCCCTCTTGAACCTGAACAGGATGAGCGGTTACAGATGATGAATGAATGACAATTAGATTGGAATCAGACCAGATGCTCTCATCAATCTCATCCCACCAGCAGAGCATCAGCGTGGAGTCACTGGGATTGGAGGGCTTCAAATTTTCATTGTTTCGGGATGTGCAGGTCTATAATGGTGCCAGCGGGATCTGCCGCTGTAGCAGTGGCTGATGGGAACCTATTATCGTGGAGCAGCAGATGTCCGACCTGATTCTAGGTCATTACACATACTCTGTGAGGGCGTTAGTGGTTTTGTTGTTGTTCTTCTGGTTGAACCACACAAACAAGGACCTATAATTGCGGAATGATGATCATGAAAAACCCTGTTAGCCTGACTGCTCCGCCTTCATCACGCCAATTACACGATCCCGGTCGTGCCGCTCCAGAATTAGCATTAGCAATTAGCTGAAACAGGAAGTAGTCGTTCGGGGAGTGACTACTCACAAAAATCTGTCAAATTTTGAGAAAATAAATAGTGTTAGAGACGTCATGTGTTGACAAATATCACAAAACATGCCTTGCAGACAGATTCCTTTTAAATTAGAGTCAATTTTTGGACAAATTTGACTGAAATAACGAGCTGTGCCTCTCCTAATGTCTAGAGTCATGTACAACAGTGACTCACAACAAAAGAACCTGTCAGGAGGAAATCCAGCAATCGCTTGATGATGTGGGTGAAAACAAAACTGCCTGACAACAATAAGAACAGAAATGCAAATGAGTTGAGATGAAACATGTGTAATCCTCATTATGTATTAGCAAAGGTTAAATAAATACACGGTTTGGCCAAAAGTATTAGAAAACTGATTAAAAAAAAATCCTAAATGGCGGGTAAGATTAATGACTATTTTATATAATAAACCTTTTATCTATTTTTGAATTCTTTATTGAACATTTTGAATATTAATGAAGAAAGTATTAGACAAAAGGAAATACGCATAAGTAAACAGAGGCATATGACTGGACAGAATAGTCAAGGAACCTTAAAAAAAAAAAAAAAAAAAATAGTGTATGATGAAAATAATAAATAATAGAAAACTAGAAATAAAAATAAACAAGAAAATAAGAATGGTCTCTGATGAATTTCTGAATTGAGGATTTATCAATTGGTAGAGTTGAGTATGGATTAACAGTTTTTTTGGCAGATTTTGTATTTTATACATTTCAGGGATTTACAATGAGAATTAATTTCATCATGAAAGGTTTTAAAGACAGGTGGAGTTTTCAAAAAAAAATTTAGCTTTATGTATATAACATTTGGCTAATAAGAGGATTGTATTAATCATCAGATTATCAAATGTAAGGACTGCTTTATTTTTAATTACCAGTCCAAACATTTTATTATTCATTTATTTTTATTTCCAAAAACAACATTGAGTGAAAGCAGGAAGTGAAGATGTGACTTGATGCAAACTTGATTATACACTCACAAAGCACATGCAGTTTAATTACCCTTAGACATACAAAGCAATCGACAGAAAATAAACATTGAATAAGATACAACTTGAAATCCACATTTTGCCAGTGAGGTTACTGAGTTCATTAGATGCTGAACGGTAATGGGACTTTTTCTGTGTGTACTCTGCCCTCTAGCGGTTGCCTGGTGCTCTGCCTGTTCCTGTCAGCCTTCACCCTGCTGCTGCAGAGCCTCTGGGTGCCACCTGAAATCACCAGGCACGAATCATCTGGGACTTCACCAGAGGAACAAGGTAACTCGCACAAACACTGTTTTTCTTAACGGATTCATTCATGGTTTTATTTGTATTTTTAATAGCATCACGTTAAAAAAAAAAACACGCCTGGACCCTCGCAGCTGTGCAGAAATAATAACCATGACCAAAATAACAGCACCAGTGGGGAATTCTGTGCAGAGATTGACTGGATCCCTGTGTGAGGAAAGGTTTTCGGCAGATTTTGCGGTGGGCACAGTCGTGTTAAGACACCGAGTTTAAAAAAAGTTCCCCTAAAAGAGGGTTATTATTTCAGGGGGGCAGAGGACAATGTTGTTTGTGTAAAGGCTTTCTTCATGGTTTACGAATGTTTCAACAATCTCCTCCAGAGAGCAGCTTTTTTCTGGAAAAAATCAGCATTCTATTTATGCGATCGGGGAATAAATCATCATATTCCTCAGCTCTGCTTGTCCAAACATCTTCATCTATGAGTCACTTCTGAATAAATAAAAGCATTTTTTGGGAGTCGACTAAGCGAGCTCCGTGAAGTATTTAAAGGATTAAGCTTGTCGCTAATATACTTTCACCGCTCTTTGGGAGGCTTTTGTTAGGAATCTTTGAATATTGGAACACTAGTAGCATCATTTGGACAATTGCTGATTAATGTTGTATTTTTTGTTTGACCCCAAATACAAAGTTTGTCTGAGGTATAACTTCTGATTCCAGATACACAGATTTAACCCTTAAGGACAAAGACCCTTTTCTGCTTGAAGGAAAATTATGGGATACATCAAATAGACTAAATCAACCATCACATGCAACATGTTCATTTTCTTTTTTATATTAATAAAAAAAACTGTATTTAAATATATAAATTTAGATCTCTATATGTTTTTTTTGTTTTTTTTGAGTTATATTATTATTATCGAAATCATTTTTGAAATGCTTCAATGTTCCATATGTTCATTTTACAACTGGCCAATTTAGTTCACAATTCTAAATTGAACAATAGTATGTTTGATTAAGGAACTCAGAATCCTCTTATTAAATATTAAATTTGCAATTCCACAACAGCTAATTGTGTTTTTGCAACATGAAAACACAATAATATTTTCCCAAATTGGTTCAAAATATGAATTCCGAGCAGGTTAAATGTCAGACGAGACATGTTATCAAAATATTCAAACTGATAAATGGTTAGAAATGTTCCTTTAGTAACAAAAGCAAGATTAAAATGAACAAAAATAGTAAATTCTGGGTACAAAAAAATCATAAATGAAGCCGTAAAAGGGGGTTCAAACCGTTTGTGTCACGCTGGTTTCTCACGGGTTAAGTTTCAGCCGGGTAAAGTGAAAATCTTGGATCTGCTTTTATCCCAGAATGTTATTCTTTATGTAAATGTTGCAATTCTTTTCTTCTCAAATTCTACACAAACACTTTTTAGCTGACACGGTAACCCGCTGGTACATTCAGCCGCAGACCCGTAGTGAGAGAGCCGCTCATGTCGTGCACAGACAGCCACCCAGCAGTGCTTGTGTTGGAAAATACACCACCCATGGGTGAAGATGTTGGTCGGCATAAAAACCTCAGAGCTTCACCAAATGATCCGTTTTCGGCCCGTGTGAAGAGTTGTGTCTGCCCGTATTGGTTTCTGTTCATCTTAATCCCAAACTGATCTGAGTGATTTGATTGTGGAGTGACATGAGGTCATTTATTTTATTGAACTGAACTTAGTAGAAGTTTGTTTGCTTTGGAAAACAGATGATATCTGTGGTTTCATTCGCGTCACTGTAACTCTAATTACTTCTAAAACGGAATTGTCTCTTTTCATTGGCTGATATTCTCTAGGAAAAATAAACATGTACGGTCTGACACAGATCATTGATCTGAAAACATGAAATTCAATATAAGTAGTATAAAGGGCAATAAGCAGCTCACAATTCCTAACCGTTGGTTTTGGACAACAAAAAAAACATATTACACAAAAAAACATGTTTTTCTGAAAAACACAGTTTTCTGGACATAATTCAAAAACTATTAAATGCATAATTTTCAAATTTCATACCCACACAGAAAACTGGACAGGAAGAACTGGATTGATTTTGGCAAAGGTCGTTTTTATATCTCTGACTTTATCTCCAACATTTTAATTTCCATTCAGAGCAATAATGTTTCAACTGATGGTCTGATTTAGTCCAAATTTGGTGCGTATGAATTGACTAGAGGAAATCTGGCTTGCAAAAATATCATAATCTACACAAGTAGTTCATACTTTACCCACTAGGGGGAATGTTTTTATGAAAAAAAGAAATGCCGACAAACTTCACTTTTGATCTAATATAAGGGGACTTGGGGAGTTTTCGTGGATATACCCTTGTTGGGGATGATGGCAAAGGACTAATTTGTTATAAAGGTCTTTGGTCATTTGATAATACCACAAAATTGGTAATATCTATCTATCTATCTATCTATCTATCTATCTCTCGATGTACAGTATGGAACTTCACCACTAGATGGCAGTAAATCGTTCACACCGGACCTTCAAGCTGTTGCATGATTCTTCTCTTCTCTACTATTCATCTTCCACCTCACCTGTGCATTCAGGCCCCTTAACATGGTCGTAATAATATGCTGAGGTGGCATCAACAGGGTGTGGGATATTAACAAGCACCACAGGATATAGATTTAGCTTCAAAGGAGAAAGGAGTCAACCCTAAATCCTCCAGCAAGGTGTTTTTTGGGTGTCTGTATGTCGGTTGCAAGTATAATGTCTGGGAGCCAGCTAATCGACTAAACATGAACATTTATTGAGCAGAAAATTTGAGAGTGCCAAGGGGATGCTGTGTGTGTGTGTGTGTGTGTGTGTGTGTGTGTATGTGCTTGAGGGAGCCGGCTATATAAGAGTAATTTACCTTACATAAAGTGGTTATGATGTCATAACTCAAGTGGTTAAAATGTTTTGGTTGATCATCCAATGGTGACGTATGATGACGTAACCGAGGCTATTTTTGAAAGTGGTTATAATTTTTGGCTAATCAGCCAATAGATAGGATGACGTAGTTGAGGCTATTTTGTCAGTGGTTATAATGTTTTGGCCGATCATCAATAGTTATGATGTCCTAACTGAGGCTATTTTGTCAGTGCCTATAATGTGTTGGCTGATCGTCCTGTAGTTATGATGTACAACCTGAGGCTATTTTGTCAGTGGTTATAATGTTTTGGCTGATCGACCAGTACTTATGACATCATAGCTGAGGCTTCTCTGCACGTTTAAAGCACATGCTTTAAACTGGACGGCCCATCAGATTAACACAAGAGGCGCTATTGAGGTTTCATTTAATACCGTCAAAGTAATAAAATATGGAACCAACAATTCGTGTCTTCCTGAAAAAAGTAAAGTGTTTATCATCCTACGAGATTCTTTTTCTGTAAAAACACTTTTGATTCTGCTGAACTCGCTGCAAATGTTCAAATAGAACCCCCGACAGCACATGAGGTCAGGGAGTGAGGGGTTCCTGGAAGACATGTACACACACACACACTATGTTTATATCAGTGCCCGTGTGTTTTTGTTAGGTGTGTGTGTGTGTGTGTGTGTGTGTGTGTGTGTGTGTGTGTGTGTGTGTTTAAAACTCAAAGCAGGATTATTGTCATTCTTCTACCGTTAACGAGTAGAAGAAGCAGAAGAAGTACTTCTACTTCTTTCAGCTCGTCCCGTTAGGGGTCGCCAAAGCGAATCATCTGTTACCACCATGCCCTGTCCTCCACAACTTCCTCAGTCACACCAACAAACTGCATGTCCTCTCTCACCACGTCCAGAAACCTCCTCTTGGTGTTCCCGTTTTTCTCCTTCCGGGCAGCTCCATCTCCTGCATCCTCTCTAATCCTGTCCTTCCTCCTCGCAGCTCCGCCTCCTGTCTTCTGGTCGGAGCCACCGTCTCTAGACCATCCAGTAGAGCCGCTCTCACCACCATCTTCTAAACCGTTCCCTTCAATCCTACTGCTACACTTCTGTCACAGATAACTCCTGACACTCTTCTCCACCCACTCCACCCTGCCTTCACTCACTTCTTCACCTCTTTTCAACACTCACCATTACTCTGAAACGTTGACCCCAAGTACTTAAACTCCTGCATCTTCTCCACCTCTACTCCTTCATCCTCTCCTCCACCTGCCTCCCTTTCATTCACACACATGTATTCTGTTCCTCCTCTTCTGTCCAGCGCATACCTCCACCTCTCCAGGTTTTTTCTCCACCTGCTCCCACTTCAGATCACAACATCATCCACAAACATCATAGTCCATGGAGACTCCTGTCTGACCTCCTTTGTCAGCCTCTCCACCGCCATCGCAAACAAGAGGGGGCTCAGAGCCAATCCCGGATGCAGTCCCACCTCCACCTTGAACTCATCTTCTACGCCTACTCCACATCTCATCGCTGTCATGCTGCCCTCATTCATATCCTGTACCAGTCTAACATCCTTCTCAGTCACTCAAGACTTCTTCATGCAATCCCACAATCCCTCCCTCGCCACTCTGTCGTTCGCTTGCTCTAAATCCACAAAGACACAATGCCGCTCCTTCTGACCTTCTCTACAATCCTCCACCAGAACTCTCAGAGCAAACATCTCATCTGCAGCGCTCTTTCTGGGCATGAAACCATACAGCTGCTCACAGATTGTCCCCTTTTTTAGGAACATATACAGTTTCATCGACACTCTTCTTGTAAATTGCCACCAGTACACTATGCATCCACTCTGCAGCCCCCCCCCCACCCCCACCCCAACCCCCGCTTTCTCTCCAAGACAGAGTTGAACAATCTCATTAAATACATCAGAACATACATTTGGAGATATTCCCTCCTCTTAAATAAAATGATGCCATTAAGCCGACGTGGAATGTGGAAAATACAGCGAAGCCTTAATGACTGTATGCCTCAGATCAAAACGTCTCACATGATATGCTGAGGTGGCGTCAGCAGGGTGTGGGATATTAGCGAGCATCACAGGTTATAGCTCTATCGTTAAAGGAGAACCCTGCAGACCCCAAATCCTCCAGCATGGCGTGTTTGTAGGTGTCTGTGTGTGGGTTACAAGTTTAGTGTCTGGCAGCTAGCTAAGCGGCTATACATGAAAATTTATTGTGCAGGAAATTTGAAAGTGCCGTTGGTATGCTGCATGCGTGTGTGAGTGAGGGAGTAGGCCTTATAAGAGTAATTTACCTTGCATGAAGTGGGTATGATGTCATAGCTGAGGCTATTTTGTCAGGGGTTATAATGTTTAGGCTGATTGGTCATTAGTTAGGATAACGAAGCTGAGGCTATGATGTCAGGGGTTATAATGTTTTGGCTGATTGGTCAATAGTTAAGATGATGTTGCTGAGGCTATGTTGTCAGGGGTTATAATGTTTTGGCAGATAATCCAGTAGTTAAATATAACATATTTAACTACTGGATACTCTGGATAATTAAATACTCATTAAATACTTCAGAAAAGTCTTTTGGAGATATTCACCCCTCCTAAATAAAATGATGCCATTAAGCCCACGTGGAATGTGGAAAATAACCCGAAGCCTTTTAATGAATGCGGCTTCATTTACATAAACAACAAGTTAAGGAAATAGTCTTACGTCACCGAGGATCGAGGAAGGATTTACTGGCAAAATAACACCTGATATTACAGCTGACGTCCTTCGTGCGTTACGTCACAGGACAGCGGGGTCTCGGCTTCCGTCGGCTGACCCTTCGCCTGGAGGCCCTGAGCTCTCAGGTGCAGAAGCTGAGCGGAGAGGGAGGCGGAGCCCAGCGGAGCAGAGACGACCTCGTCATGATGATGCAGAGGTAATCGATGACGTCATCGACGCCGGAACACGGCGCTGTGGAAAAGTGTCAATCCGTCAATCAAACTTTATTCGTGTAGCACAATTCAAAACAGACGAAAAGTTAGTCGGTGTGTTTTGCAGGTGAGTGAGGAAGAGAGGAGAGAAAAAGTAGTTGAAATGAAATAAATAAATAAAAATAAATAAATAAATAATGAGTTTTCTTTAAATTAAAAATTAAAAATTAAAAATTAAAAATTAAAAATTAAAAATTAAAAATAATGAAATTAAAATGAAAAATCAAACAAATAAAGGGAAAAAAGAATAAAAAAATTAAAAGGGAATAATAATTAAAAATCAATAATAAAAATGAATAATGAAAATAAATAAAATCAAGTCAATATTTATAAATGTGATTAATATTATAGATAAAATTCTACATTTATAAATCAGCTCATGAAGGCCGGACCAAAAACATGAGAGAGATTTTAGTTTCTGTTTAAAATTAATACTATATTTTCAGCTCCTTTAAGTTTGTATTTAAAATGATGCCTTTCTGATTTCTTCTCATTTGCATGTTTCTAATTTTACACCGTGTTGGATCTTTGAACACAATATAATTTAAATAGAGCGTAGAAAGATCTTTTTTTAACCATGATGCATTTCAATCCCTGTCTTCCTCATCTTCTCTAGATTAATTTTTTTGAATTTGGCATAATGTGCTACTGGTGAAACCTTCATGCTTCTAAAAACGCTCAATTTAAATGATGTGATTAAACTGGGCCGGTACTAATCCAGCCTGGGTGAAGAGTTTTTAAAAATACATTTATTTCTTAAGTGAGGAAATGCTCTTCAAAATGAACAAAAAAAAAAATTTTTTTTTTTTTTAACTTGCATTTTGTGTTTACTCAGATTTTAAAAATGTCCGACACAGCTTAGTGTAAAATAAATATAAATTAAAAAAAGAGGAAAATAATGAGGTAAAAACAGTTTTAACTGAACACATCTGTATAGAAGAAGCAGCTTCTTGTATTTGTTCTTCCAGTATGGTTAACGTTTGGGTTCTGGGGGTCCAGCTTCAGGGAGGACCAGCAGTCTTTAGCCCACTTAGTGGAGCGGGAGCTGAAGCGAGTGTCTCAGAGGCTCGACCAGCTCAGCCATCGCCATCAATCTCACACGGCGTCACCACGCCGTGACCTCACAACACACCCAGGTAAAACCCAGACTTTCATTAGAATGTCATTTGTCTTAAACTGACTTGTTTTATTTTATTTGACTTTGAGTCTGATTAATGAATAACAAAGATCCCTGCGATATCAAAACGTTGCACAAGCGGAGTTTTCGTTGCAGCGTGTGGGAGAGCCTTTGGTTTGTTTTTTCACCATGCCCTCTTATTATCCCCTCTAATATTGGAAGGTGTTCCATCCGTCTGTCATATTATCTTTCCAAGCGGGACTCAAAACTTGTTATTTTGTTAGATATTTTGTCACAAAGTGTTCTTCAACACAACAGCCAAGTAGTGAACTGATGCCTTTTACTCTTTTTCTTTTTTCTTTTTCCAGTCGCTTGTTTACAAATTGGATTAAAGTTCAGTGCGGGAGAAGGATTTGTTCCAGGAGCAGCTCTTTAAATTGTTTTCATTATTTTTTCTAAACACAACAGTAAAGTTCTGAAGGGCTGACTTCTTTCTTCATTTTTCCCTCTGCAGATTTTTTTTATTGTTTCTACTTTTCCATTTCCATAATTTTTGCCTCAAATTAAGGTTTTTGGGGCGTAATTTGTCACAAAACTGAATGTAAACATGTCCTGAGATCTTCATTTGGATTCTTTGGGAACACACAGGGCGACGTGAGAGGTTTGTTTTGGAATTGATTCTGTGATTAAAGTCAGAATTCAGAGTTTAAAGTCAGAATTATGAGGATGAAGTCAAAAATCTTTATTCTCTGGGAATTAAGTTAGACATCTGAAAATAAAGTCTGATTGCATGGAATAATGTCAGAGTCAATAATTCTGAGTTTAAAGTCAGAATTCATAATTCTGAGTTTAAAGTCAGAATTCATAATTCAGAGTTTAAAGTCATAATTCATAATTCAGAGTTTAAAGTCAGACTTCTGATGATAAAGTCTCAATTCTTTATTCTTTGAGAATTAAATATCAGAAATCTAAAAATGAAGTCTGATTTCTTAGAATAAATTCAGAATTCAGAGTTTAAAGTCAGAATTCTGAAGGTGAAGTCAAAATTCTTAATTCTATGAGAATTAAGTTATAAATCTGAAAATTAAGTCTGATTTCTTAGAATAAAGTCAGAATTCCTAATTCTAAGTTTAAAGTCAGAATTCTGAGTTTAAAGTCAGAATTCAGTTCACAAAGTCAGAATTGACAGAATGAGGCCAAACCTGAATTTAAAGTCAGAATTAAAAAGAAACTTCATGGAGCCCCGTCTTCTCGACAAAAAAATCCACATTGTGCACATTATCCATTTAATCTACGTTCATGGCATCCATATCTGGACAAAGTGTTCATATTTGTGTCTCAGAGAGAATGTTATTTTCTTCATTCCTGACAACCGCTCCGACCGGGAACGATCGGGGTCAGAATTCCATGTTAAGGCTGCTGAGTTTCACCCTCTCATTTCTCAGATTGAGACCAGTGAAGACGCCAAGAAGACATACCTAGTGGTCAAAAGGAAAAGAGACCCCTGTGATACAAATCCCCCAGTTGAGATATTGTTCAACATGCTAGCCTCACCAAATAAATACAGCCCCCCCCCCTCGAACCCCCCCTCCTTGCATGTTGCCAGCTTTAATGAGCGGCCTTCCGGGCACGTCTGTGGTTGCGGCGGTCGTGTGACGCTCTGAGCCAAAGACATGGTTCAGAGCCTCAGCAGAGGTTAACCATACAGTCAAATTAACAAGCTGTGATAATGGATGGTGTGAATGCGGGGGAGGGGGGAGGGGGGGGAGGCTGAAGTCCTTGAATCGAGCTCAACACGTCCCACAGCAACGGCGCCGTTAGACCGGCTTTAAGGAAGGAAAAAGTTTGAGTCAACTCTGTGACCCTCCTGAGAGGTGTCAGGTGAGCCGGGTCAGCCAGGTATGTGTGTGTGTGTGTGTGTGTGAGTGTGTGTGTGTGTGGGTGTGTACGGTGAGGATGTCCTTCATTAAAATTATTCTCTCCCTGAAATTGTGTGTGACAAATAAAGGCGTCTTCTTCTTCGTCATCTTCTAAAAGTGGGGGCTTGTTTTAGAATCGTTGTCTCTGCCACCGCAGGTCCTTTGTGTCAACAAGATAACTCCAAAACCATTTCATGGATCATTTTCAAGTTCTATTCCAATATACACTTCAGTTCAAGGAAGAACTGGGTTGATTTTGGGAAATGTCAGTTGCATATTTTCACCACAAGGGGGAGCTTTATCTCCAAAATCAGAGTTTTCGGGCCTTCGTTACTCATACGTGGGTCCGATTTAGTTACACCCTTGCCGTCGGGGACATAGGCATGGTTTCACAAAACTGGGGCCACACAGACACAATACCGGCTTGTGTGAAGGTACACACTTGTCGTCTCACACGCACACACACACTATGCACACATGCCACCCACATGCACACACTCGCCTGTCACCCGCCTGATCGCCCGCTACCCCCTCTCTCTCACATTACCTCACAGCCATAAAAACACAAACGAATTACCCAGAAGTCCTTTCACCAGCATCTCCTCTGATATTTTTGTAGCGGGAACACTTTTTTTCTTTCTTTTCTTTTTAGCGGCGTATCGCTGTTTCTCGCCTTTCACACCTCAGCCGCTCCTACAGGTTCTCTTATCTTTTCCCCATGTTTTCCTTTTTACAAGGTTGTTTTAGGTTGTTAAACACTGCATTCCTTGGCATGGGCTGCCATTGTAAAAAAAAAAAGTGTATGTTTGGTATGGCAGGTGGGTCAGGTGTGCTTGAGTGTGTGTGTGTGTGTGTGTGTGTGTGTGTAGGTGCTCATTCTAGTTGATTGACATTGGCTGGGGGTGGTGGGGGCTTACGGGAAGGAGCCTTTGAGAACACACGGCCTCGTCTCTAATGCCTCTTACATGCGTGGCGGCGCTGTGCGTCGTGCTGATGGCTGCTGCTCATTGTGAACATTCCGAGTGCACAGAGGCTGTATATCAAAGTTATTATCCACTGTTCTTCATTACCCGCGCCGGCGTGACTCTACAATGTACTTTTTGTTGCTCGAGCCAGAGTTGTGGAATAATGATGCATTCAAAAAGAGGGCCGCATAAAGAAGAATTGTGTGATGGCTAATATTTCACCCATAGGGCCCACTGAGTGTGAGGTGCCAATGGATCCTGCATATCCGGTGTGCGCGGAGAAAGTGGAGGTGAGAAAGTGGAAATATATGGTGGTATGAAGTGTATGGCTCTCTGGGTGCACTGCTGAAGTACTTTAATATGTAATTCCACGTAGCCTTTTTTATGAGCTGTATATGGAAATACGATTGCATGGCTAAGCTAATCTGCATGATGAATAGCAGCGCGCAGCCAAAATACATGCTGTTATTTTCATTTATCGTTATTTTGATTTAACATCTGTCTCCCTGGCAGTTTCTGCGGGCCCACTGGCAGTCAGACCCCTGTTATGCCTTTTATGGGGTGGATGGCACCACCTGTTCCATATTGACCTACCTAAGCCAAATAGAGGACTTTTGTCCCTCTCATCTGAGGGGAAACCGCTCCGCACCGCCGTGGCATCAGAAGCCTCCCGCGTACGCGGCGAAGGTACGACCAACGTTTTAATGTCCTCACCAAGGAAAAAACAAGTGGAAAAATTGTCTTTTCTCTACATATTTAATTTCTTTTGGGTGTTCATTAAATATCTTAGACGCTCTCAATTTTTTTTTTTTTTACCGTGAACTGAGAAATTGTTTGATCAAGCATGTTTTTTGAACTGTAAGAAAAAAAGATTTTTTTTATTACATTTTAATTAGCTCAACTTTTAGGTATAGAATGTTTTTAGAAAACTGTTTTTACCGTAACTAGACATTCTTTCATGATGTAACTCTTGTTGTATAAAGTTACATAACTAAGTCCTCATGTGATTTAAAATCCCCCCCTACTAAATACTTCTACTTTCTCAGTAGCCATGATTAGTCCCCATTCCTCAGTGCCTCCTTTGAGCTCTGGTGTCCCTCATGGTTCCCTCCTTGGCCCCCTTACTGTTAGGCACATTCATGCTTCCACTGGGTCGTACTATAAACAGGTCCAGTCACATCTTTCAATAAGAAACAGTGACTCAAAATGAACCAAACAGTTGAACAGGACATTAAAGGGTTAATTAATCCAGACTTCCATTAAGCATTATTTGTCTGAATTTTCCACTCTATGATCGGGCCCAGGCGGAGATCCGTACAACACTGAGCCCGCTGTATGAGGTCATCAACGGCACCAGCGGTCCAGCTGCGACCTTCATCCGCTCCAGATTGGAAAGGATGTCTGGGCAGTGGATACGGGCCGGTCGGAGGATGAGGCAGAGCAGCAACAAGACGGTCTCGACCCAGATGAGGGTAAGAACCTGAAAATTCTAAGCCTCCTGAAAAGTGTTTTCCAGACTTTAAAATGAAGTTTCACAACAAAGATGAGATTATGATATAATGAAGGTGAACATCATCCAGCAGGACCGGTTTGGGGATGGGTCAGTGATGGTGTGGGGGAGACAGGTCCTTGGAGGGTCACACAGACCTCCATATGCCAGCTAGTCGCATCCTGACTGCTGTTAGGTCCTGGGATGATTCCGCAGACCCACTGTCATGGACTCGGAATCAGCATAAAGGTTTAATGTAGAGTTCTCTGTCTTTAAAGGTGTGGTGGGCAAAGAGGGAGGTAGGTACTGGCTGACGGGTGCTGGGGGGTAGTTGGGTCTGACTGAGATCAGTGTTTCATTGCTTGACAAAGACAGATGTGGAGACGGGGCTCCTAAGGGAGAAAGTCCAGAGCTCAGACTGATTTACGGCAGTGAGTATATCGTGGTTGTGAGTGGGTCAGAACTATGAACCGTATGTTTGGGTCGGGCCCACAGCACACAACAAATTCACAGAGAGACAAAGACAGAGACATATAAATCCATACACGGTGGATTTTGGACCTTATAACGATGCCACTTCCAATGATCCTCCAGGTGTTGCTTTACCCCGGCGCCCTGTCCGGGAACGTTGGCCAGCGGTTTGAAGCCATGGTGAAGAGAGGAGGTCCTTTAGGGGAGCTGGTCCAGTGGGCTGACCTCAGCGCCTGTCTGAACATTCTGGGCCACAACCTAACCTTCACCCACTCACAGAACCAACTCCACAGGTTATTTTCCGTAAACCAGAGTGTTGATTACACTTTTGAAGAAAAGCCTTTAGTCTTTAATTGGATTGAATGTGATCTAAACATCTGACATGTGACGTATTCAGCCTTCGCTGGTGAGGTGTGTGATTACTGTAACGGGTCCAGTCTGATAGGTGCGGCTCCAGGACGAGGCAGCTGTCCAATCCAGACGCCCCTAACGTATGACCTCATCTATACCGACTACCACGGCCTCGCTCATCTTCAAGGTTCCATGGGTCTGGCTTTCCGGCATTACCAGTAAGACCGCCATTTTCCAAATACCATAAATAGTCCTACGCCGTCGTCCCTGACATCAAGGGTATGTCCCCGGCAAAGTCCCCAACCCCCTGTGCTGTACAGACGACAAAGGAGACATTTGATTTGTGACCTATCTTCACAAATTAAATGTGAAGTTATGGCCAAAAACTGAAATGAATGCTCCCCATAGTGGATAAATATGAACTTTTAGAGTAAGGTATGAGAAATACGGGATAGATCTCCTTGAGTGGATTCATATACATCAAAGTTGGACTAAATCGGACTAACAATTAGTTTATGGCTGCAAAATATTATTATTCGTAAAAAAACAAAAAAACAAAAAAACAAAAAAAACAAAAGCTTGAAATTGTGAATTTATATTTCTGACACTAAGGGGAAAAGCTCCCCTTAGTGTCAGAAGTGTAAAACCGACCTTTCCCAAAATCAATTCTGTTCTTCCTCACACTAAGGTTTATGTGGGTAAAATGATCCATGGAAAGTGTTTGAGTTTTTTCTGGAAAGCTGTGTTTTTCTTTAAAAAAGTTTTTTAAAAAAAAGCTCCCAAGCGTCATCATTATTAAACATTTACGCTGCCGGTGGTTCCCCAATCAGCTGGAAATGTGTTTTATATTCTTTGACAAACATAAAGGAAAGATGATAAAATATTATGAGCCCTGACGGTTAAAAAAATGTCTCAAAAAGGTAAAAATCTTTAAATACTAAGCATGAAAAGTAAAGGGACATTAGAAAATGCAAAATTTCAAACTTTAGCTTGTGACACGTTTGCATAGAAGTGTATAAATGCGTGATTATCTTTTTTGGTAAATACATTTCTCATCATCCTCCCAGGTGTCGCTTCAGAATCCTGGACTCTTTTGGGACGGAACCAGCCTTTAACTTGGGGAGTTATGCCCGTAGCCATGGATACAAAACACTGTGGGGCAGCTGGGGTCTGCAGCCCCTGCAGTACATGACCATGTTCCGTAAGAGCGCGTGTGTGTGTGTGTGTGTGCTATTATGCAAACGTGTGAGTCAGTGTGTGTCTCTGGGTGTGTGTCAAATCACAACTGTATCACTGCATGATGGAGCCTCGACACGGAACGGTGATTCGCGAACGTTCCTCGCCACTCTGGTAACGGGAGGGGATTTTCCCTCCGTGATAAACATCTCACGCAGCATACCAGATTAAATTATTAACTAGGATTACACTGTCGTCGCCGACTGCGAGGGTAAATCGCTGAAAAGCACCCAATCCCCTGCGTTATACAAGCAATCCCCCTGATTGAACTCCTCAAATTAAATCTGACTCATTAATAGATTATCTGAGTTCTATTCATTAGAGCTAAATCTAAAAAAACGGTTGAACTTAAGGTGGGGAAGTAATCGTTAAAAAAAGCACTCTTAGTTTGTAAAATATGGACGATTACAGTAGAATATATGATGGATACATGATAGATCTCCTGGAGTCGATATATTGGCATCACATTTGGACTCAATCGGACAAACACGGCCAAAAAATTCAGATTTTGCAGGTGAAACTCCCCCTAGTGGTAGATATTTGCAACTGGCCTTTCCCAAAATCCGTCCGGTTCTTCCTCTCACTAAGGTCTAGGTAGTACTGAAATCTGAAAATGATCAATGAAAACGTCACAGCGTATCCCGTCTAAGTAGATGTGAATCTATATAAAAGCTGTATAAACGGCTGTCCCAGCGCTGATCCCTCACACACACCTCTCAGAGCATCCTCACCGAGGGACGATTAATCGCCGGGGTTAAATAAACTTGGTACCCAGACAGAGCTTTCCTTCCAACACCTCTCGCTGTCTTCTGTCCTCCCCTGCCAGGAGATGGAGACAAGCTGGACACCCCGGACCGAGAATCCCTGCTTTTACCTGGACGTGTGTTTATTTGTCCTGCTGAGGGAGAGAGAAGGATGATGGCGAAGAAAAAGGATAGAGAAAGAAAAACTAAAACAGTGACACGGTCAGGCGAAAGGAAAGAGAGAGAGAGTAGAAGAAAGAAAAGCGTAGGTGTTTATGTCTCCGTTGTGAAGTGTAGGTGTGGCGGGTTGAATAAGACCCGCAGACGGGGCAGAAGTATAAACAGGCGGACAAAGACACAGAAACCAACGAAGAAAAGAAACTTCATTCCTTCTGATCCAGCCCCTACATGTTGCAGGATCGCGATCATATCAGTGTGCTGTTGCATATCACCGCTAATCTGATTTACAAGCTAAGCCGCGATAAGCCGCGGACCGTGACAGGTGTAGGAGACAAATGAAGCCGAGGAGGAGAAAGCCAGGAGGAAACTCTGCGTTGCTGAAAGTGTGGAAGGAGGAGGATTTTGTCGAGGAGTCTTCCAAACAGGGAGCGGATGAGACGCACATACAAACTTTGCAGATGCTTCCACACATGTCTGCACACATACCTTCACTCGGCACATTCCGAGGAAAGTAAATACTCATCTTTCACACATTCCTCGGGGTGTCAGGAGGCAGCAGGGTGGCAGCAGCCTATCCAAACACAGACGTTAGCCTCCGACACATGGAGGCTTCTTATTTCATTTTCCGCCGCCTCATTCTGCACAGCAGGGTTTTTAACCCGCTCACAAAACTTTCATTGTAACTTTTGGAGGTAAGAGGTAAGAGAGAGGTTTCACTGCTTTCTTTTTCTTTTTCTTTTTCTTTTTTTTTACCATATAGGTATAGAATATGATATATTTGGTGCAGTTTATTTAAATCCCCAACATGTGGGGGATGTTATGGAATCATCATCGCCACATCCCCAACATGTCCTTCAACGACTGTGTCATGGAGAATTTTCAGATTTCCTTTCCCCCTTAGACCCTTAGTACGAGGAAGAACTGGATTGATATCGGGAAAGGTCAGTTTCAAATTTTCGCCACTAGAGGCAGATTTAGCTCCAGAATCGCATAATTTTTCCACCATTGGTCAAATTTAGTCCAGATTTTGGGGGCATATGAATCAATTCGTGGACATCTCTCTTTTATGTACAACATTTTACTCTAATAGTCCAAATTTACCCTCCCCTTTTTTTTCTTTTTTCTTTTTTTGTATAAAAAACCCTCTCTTTCAAACTTAACTTGCGAATCATCGGTCCGATTTATTCAAAATTGACCTCATCTGAACCACCGAAAGATCTAACTTGCATATTTCATATTTTACTGTAATTGTAAGAAAGAGTTCTGGAAAATTTAATCTAAAATAGTTCATATTTCACACATTAGGGGGAGCATGTCCTAATGTTTGTGGAAAACCCAGTTTCTTCTCCAGTTGTGTCTAAATTTAGCTCCAGAAGGAATTCTGTATTGTAGAAAAATATAATTAACTGTATTTATCGTTATTATCGGGTCACTACGGGTTCTGATCCTAGAGCGGACTGCTGACTTCATAGAAATTGTTAGGCTGAGTCAATATGGACCTTTTGAGATTATTCAGTTGTCATCAGCAGTGTACAACGCAAGGGAATGGGGGGCTTTTTCGGGGATATACCCTTGTTTATTATTTATTGCATGCCATCTAACCAGGGTGATTTGGAGATGTAGGGATCAGGGTTCAATCCTGACCCGGGGCCTTTTTGTGGAAAGTTTCCATGATCCCCACACGTCTGCATGGAATCCTACCGGCATAAAAACCAAAAAAACATAGAACAAAGTGAATCAGTGACTCTAAACAGTAAGTCCACTGTCAGCTGGGATAGACTCCAGCCCCCCTACGTCCCTGTAAAGGACAAATGGTTGAGTTTAAAACGAATGGAGTCGTGTAACCCTTCTGTATTCTCTCCTCTCCAGCTCACACTCCTGATAACTCCTTCCTGGGATTTGGGAGTGAGGAGGCAGTGAGGAAGGAAGCGGGGGAGGAAGAGTTGGACTCCAGCAGGAAAGAGAGGATTGCAGTTGTCTATGGGAAACAAGACTCCATGTGGCAGGTGAGGAACGGAACGCGCCGTGGCTAAGATTTATTTTTGTGTCATGTCTGATATTCAAAGAATATCCAACGTGAAGCAAAGGCTGGTTTTAAAACGCAGGTTTTTCATTTGTCATTTGAATCAGCAGATTTGAACCCCTTTAGTCTCGACAAGTTCAACCCAACTCCCCCGACGCCGTCGGTCAGTCTCTGACGTCACTGCGGTGGAATATTGACCGACTTTCTTTGCAGAACTGCTCTAGTTTCGCCACATTGGAGGGTTCGTGAGCGTTAACTGCTCTGTTCAGAACCTGCTATGGCTTCTCAACGCCGATCAGGTCCAGACTTTGACTACCCCAAAACTTGGATCCAGTCGGTGGTTGACTCCTTCTTCTGCTTGGACTCATTGTCTTGATGCGTGACGGAACTGCTTGAAGTCCGACGCACAGACGGATGACCCGACATTCTCCCTCAGAGAACCAAAACCATTCCAGAACCTGGTTTTCCAAAACATTCCATTGACTCTTCCTCATCTTTCAGCTGTTCTCTGCATATTTCTCTCCCACACCAACCAACTGCATGTCCTCTTTTACAACATCCAGAAACCTCCTCTTCGGTCTTCCTCTTTCTCTCCTGCCTGTAGCTCCATCTCCAGCATCCTCCTACCAGCAGATCCACTATCCCTCCTCTCCACGTGTCCAAACCATCTCCGTCCGGCCCCTCTGACTTCATCTCGAAGACTAAAGATATGCCAAACACCTTCTTCATCATCTCGTCTGCCATTCCTGTTCATTTTGGCCAAGTGTTCTAATGGAGTGATTTAGTAATCCTTGGTGGGTTCAATCCAGCTGGAAATAAATTTAGAAGCTTGGTAGATTTTAGGATTTACTTTCAGGAGGGTAAATGGTTTTTTTTTCGTACAGATCCAGTTTAGTATTTACTCAGGTTGCTTGTTTGAAGAACTGGCACATTTTAGCTTAAGATACACACAAAAAAATCAAAAACAGAGGAAAGCAGGAGGTGGTCACATGATCGTGTATGAGGAAATGCTGCTGAGTTAGCCAGAAGTATGTGGAGGATTCAACTACTCCTCCCTTTGATGTGATGATGATGAAGACTGCTGTGGGTCTGTGTGTGCATATTTCTACATTCTATATATTTGTATGTGTGTGTGTATTTAACACCAGGGTAAATCTGAGTATGTGAAGTTGATCAGCGATCAAATGGAAACTCATGCGACCGTCTACCAGCCTGTAGGACAAGCCTCTAATCTACCCAGCTTCATCAAAAACCACGGACTGCTGAGTCAGGAAAACTTCCTGAGACTTTTACGCAGAGCCAAGGTCAAATCTCACACACACACACAGACACACACACACACACACGCACACACACACACACACACACACACACACACACACACAAACACACACACACACACACACACAAACACACACACACACATACAAACACACACACATACAAACACACACACACACACACATACAAACACACACATGCTGACACAAACACACACACACATACAAACACACACACATACAAACGCACACATGCAGACACATACACACACACAAACACAGAAACTTACACATAGAAACTCACACACACACACACACACACACACACACAGACATACACGCATACAAACACACACATGCTGACACAAACACACACACACGCACACACACACACATACAAACACACACACGCACACAGACACACAAACACACACAAACACGCACACAGACACACACACACACACGTACACACAAACACACAAACAAGCACACACGCACACGCACACACAAACACACACAAACACGCACACAGACACACACACACACACGTACACACAAACACACAAACAAGCACACACGCACACACAAACAAGCACACACACACACAGACACACACACACAGAAACGCACACACTCCTCATGCCCTTCCTCTGCTGCCTCCGTCTCAGGTGTTCGTGGGTCTTGGGTTCCCCTATGAGGGTCCGGCTCCCATCGAGGCCATCGCTCTGGGCTGTGTCTTCCTGCAGCCACGGTTTGACCCCGCCCACTCCTCAGGCAGCAGTGAATTCTACAGAGGGAAGCCCACAACCAGACAAGTACGAACCGCCTCCAACTGGAAAAAAAACACAATACATAAACGTTTAGCTCTGCAGATTAAGATTAAATCACTTTGGACAGCAGATTTCCTCCCAGCACCCTTATGCCGAAGCCTTCATCGGAGAACCCCACGTCTGGACTGTGGACGCCACCAATAAGACTGACGTACGCGAGGCGATCAGAGCCATTCTGAGCACCGAGGTGGTGAAAGTTTCCCTACATTTATATAATAGAGACGTACTTCCATTATAGTAAAAGTCTGTTTGTTTTCGCAGGTGAAGCCTTTCACACCACGAGAATTTACCTGTGAAGGAATGCTGGAGCGGGTTCACGCTTATATCACTCACCAGGTACGGAGATGCCGCCATGTTGGACAGACGTTTCACGCTGTTTTAGAAACCCTGAGCAAAATGTATGCAGTAAATGATAAAGTGTGGGGATATGAGATATTGAGATAGAGATATATGTTATAGAGATATAGATATATATATGAGATAGAGATATATGTTCCCAGGGCAGATGAGACATAAAGTCTATCCAGGGAGTTCCGGGTCCACCTGGGGTCTCCTCCAAGTAGGACGTACCGAGAAAACCTCCAGAGGGAGGCGTCCTGATCAGATCCCGAACCCCCTTTTGATGAACCCCCTTTCGGAGCTCTTTCCGTAAGTCTGAGCTCCATATCTCTGAGGCTGATTCCAGCCACAAGGGTCTTAAAATATGAACTTTCAGAGTAAAAATCAAAATATAAACGATGGATCTCCTCCAGTCGATTTTGAAAATGCACCAAATTTGGAATTAACCGGACAAACGGTGGAGAAACGATGGCCCGAAAACTGTGACTGCTTAGATAAAGCACCCCCTGGTGGTGGAAATATGCAACGGAGCTTTCCCAAAATCAATCCAGGTCTTCCTGGCACTGAGGACCACCGGGGTCTAAAATCTGAGAAAGATCCATGAAATTGTTTTTGAGTTACTAAAGTAACTAACGGGTCTGGAGCAGCGGTTTACTTCCGGGTCAATGAAGGAGAATTGAGATAGATTTCCTTCTTGCTGCAAGCATTTTTATGTTCCTGCTGATGTAATCGCTCCACATTGTCAATGTTCTCCCTCCTATATTCCCCCCAGAACTTTTGCAGCAGATCTGACCCTTCGTGGCCCCCAAAAAGTTCTCTGAGGATGCATCTGGGTCCTCTGGGTCAGTCATGTGTGGCTGTGTGTCAGCGGTCCTCCCTGGTGTGTGAGCCCGCCCTGTTTCAGCACCTAAACAGTCCTTCTGCATTCACTAGGTGAGAAAATCAGCAATAAAAACGACACAGCTCTGGAGGAAAGGCGGTCCGATGGCCGCTGAATGGGTCTTTATAGAATCCGTGAATGTACTTTAAGTGACATGCAAATGCTTCAAGCTGCCATTTGTGGTTTTTGCAGCTGAACGTTTTGCTCCCTCCTTGTAGACTGGGGATAGATTGCTCCGGCATGCCTCAGGAAGTCAACCACCTGCTTCCTTCTTACGTCCCCTGGGGTCGACGCTGCAGTCTTCAGCGGGAGCCTCTGCTGTTCAGCTGCGCCGGTTCTGACCCGTCCCACCGCAGACTGTGTCCCTGCAGAGGGCGCCTACCTGGACAGGTGGCACTCTGCCCCGACTGCCTCTGAGCGACACTGTGAAGGAATTCAGGAAATAGTGAGAACGGAAAGAGGGAAACGGTATTAAAGCGCCAAAGAATTATTCTGCAACAGTGTTTAGGTCAGGAACGGGTCTCAGCCACAGACCAGATGTCCTGCCAAAGAGTATCTGGACTGGATTTCATTACCATATGGACATTACATATGGATATATGCATAATAAAACCATTTAGCACCCACGTAACGTGAAGGAATCACCCCAGTCAGCATTTTCACGTCTCACAAGAAGGTAATAAGATCCTCATGAATTCTGTTAAGATGCTTATTAACATATTTATGTGTTAAAGGTGCAGTGTGTGAAATTTAGAGATATTCCATTGGTGCAGTTCCAGATCGCGGCGTAACGTCGCTAACCAGGAATCTACGGTGGCCCTCGGGCGTCAAAAAGAGTCTGTAATAATAACAATAACAATAATTCATTGATACTTTATTTATCCCGACGGAAATTCAGTCGGTCTGACAAGTGATGAGGTTTTTTTTTAGATAAGTAAAATTAGAAATCCGACTTTTTTTATTCATTTTTATAAAACTATAGGTAAAAGCTTACAAATATTATTATTAGTTTTATTATAGCGGTTTGCGTTTTCCATGGAAGAGAGGACAAGGTCTCAATAGAGGGATTAAAGTGCTATTTCCAAATTAAGATAAAAAATATATTATTATTTTTAGCTAGTTATACAGGGGAAAAAAAAAAAACATAGTTGTGAATATTATTTTCCATTTATCCAAAAATAATTTTACACACTGTACCTTTAATAAGACACACTTTATAGGTTATAGTGTACATATTATAACACTTTTATGAGCACTTATAAGACTCTTGTTATCACCTCATAGATTGCTTGAGCGTGTTAACGTCTTATAATCGTTTATAACAGCGTTATAAGCATGTTTCTGTCCCTGAGGAAGAGTTTAGTCACGTTAAATATGTCAGTTTGTGCGATGCACTTGTTGTACTTCTTTTTCTTTTTTTCAATGTCAGTCATTGCTCAGGAACTTAAAGTTGAAGGTTGTTAATTTATTAGTGCCTAAGCTGCTGCAGGATGACGGGTTCATGTCCCGATGTTTCACACCGCAGGAGAAAAATCCCTTTTTCTGCTCTTGTAGCTTTTCCTTGATCCCTTAAGCAAATATTCTTTAAATGAAGGCTGCAGATTCACGTGAGGGAAAAAAGCATTAGTTATGAATCTGAAGCCCTAGGATGTCGCATCATTAAAAAAAAAACAACTTTGATCCTCCTGCTCCAGATCATATTCTGCTAAATAAGTGTCTAATCGCTCTTTTGCTTACTTTAATGCATCGAAGCGTTGTGAGTTTTCGGGGGCTCACGCATCGCTCTGCCGGCTGCAGATATTAGCCCGGGCCTTGGAGGAGAGGACGTGACAGCCTAAGTGATGAGGCTCATTATCTGAGGGAATCGTGGATAACCTCTGCGTGCCTTTGGGGGGGGGGGGTCACAACCATATGACCATGATTATACTGTCATATAAACCATTGGTACCCAACCATCTTTGACTGGGGGGAACTCCCTCAGCGCCGGTTAAATCCATGCCCCCTGCCAGTATAGGCAAAAGATTGTTGGTCTTTCAAACACATATTTGCGTCATTTACGGGGGAAAGAGTCGCAGAAGGCAGGATTAATTATGTTTTCTTTAGTTATATTACTAGAAATTACATCTTAAATGATTTTGATCATAACAGATGACTCATTCTGCCCAGAGTCCGATATTATTCCTCGACTGCCTCATGACCTGAAGCTATTTAGAGCACACACACATACGCACGCACACACACAGACACACACACACGCACACACACTCCAGGTTGATATGAATTACATCCAGTATATATATCGATTCAACCAGAGGAGACACACAAAGAGCGTTTTAGCCCTTTAATATGTCGGTGTCAGAAACCTCCGCGGGTCACAGAATTATCCCACCCCGCCATCGGCGCTGGAAGTGATGGGGTGCTGGACTTACACGGCACAGCTGTTCGCAGAGATGGCTCTAACAGTGGGAACGAGCTGCTCTTTTGAAATAGATTGATGAGAAGTGTTTCCTGGAACTGATGCACTCGTCAACGGTAACTGGCAGAACCAGAGAGGTTTTCTCTCCCCCGGTTCTCTCCAGGGCGGCTAGAACACGTTGTCACTCAGGGATAAGGCCGCTCAGGGCCGCCGTGTCGGGACCGCTTATTTGATCGACTGTGTGAAAACGCTCCACGAAAACAACATCTTTCATAACTATTGTGGATTCTGCTCGGCCCTGTCAAATGTGAGTTCTGCTTAATTAGCCGGGCCGGCTGAAGACGATGGAAAATTAACGTGTTTTTATGTCAGCGGCTGTTTGGATTAGGGGGAAAATAAAAGCGGTTCTCGGCGCAGAGGGACATCTGCGAGACGAAATTTTTGGAGAGCGATGTGTCATTTTTGGATGAGTCATATTAATTCATATCAGTTTCATGTGTTTCAACATATAAAAGCTGTCACTCACGTCCCTCAGGGGCCGAACGCTGAGGGTTCAAACTGAGGCTTTGAGAAACGGCACAGAGGAGGACATGCAAAAATGTGGAGAGAGAATCATTCTCACACGGTTGTCCACAAACGTCATAACTAGGCCTACGCCGCCGTCACCAACCGCGAGGATATATCCCCGAAAAAAAACACCCTGAATCCCCTGCGTTGTACAAGCGAACAACCATGTTGACTCAACCTAACTATTTCTATGAAGTCAGCAATACGCTCCAAGATCAGCTCCCATAATGAATCATTAATGAAGATAAATACAGTTAACTAGTTTTATCTGAGCTCAGAAATAAAGGAAGACAGTTATGAGCTAAATTTAGACACAATTGGAATTTAGGGACGATAAAACTTTGCTCCCCTCAAAAAGCTGCTCCTAATGAGTAAATATTAGTGTAATAATATATATACCTTATAGAGCTCCTTTTGTAGATTAATATAAGCCAAAATTGACATAATGGGACATATGGATGGGACAAAAAGCCCCCCTAGTGAGTCAAATATGAACTATTACACTAAAACATATTGGACCGACGCTAGAAAGTTGTATGTGAAAAACTGTGTTACCTGAGTGAGTAAAAAATGAAGTATTAGAGTAAAACATATACAAAGTTAGATAACCTTGAGGTGGTTCATATGCACCACATTTGGACTAAATAGGACCAACGGTTAGGAAGTTATGTCTGTAAAACAGTGTTTTCGTAAAAAAAAAAAAAAAAAAAGAAGCTCCTCCTACTGAGTGAAATATGAACTACGAGAGAAAACTCGTATTTTCGCAACCATATCTATATATATATATATATATATAGATATGGTTGCGAAAAATGTCATTTTGGAGATAAATCTCCCCCCAGTGCTGAAAATATGCGACTGATCTTTTCAAAAATCAATCCAGTTCTTCCTCACATCTCAAGTTATATGGGGGTATAAAGTTTTGAAGATAAAGATCCATGAAATAGTTGTAGAGTTATCACGTTAACCCAAAGGATCCGTATTCCATAACAAATTTTTTCAGGGATTTCATGAACTTTTTTTGCCGTCTGTCAAATGTCAAATATCAAATAGTTCATAAAATCAATAGAAATCAAATTTTTTGAGTTCTCCTGTTAACTTGAACTCTCCTGTTGAGAGTGTGTGGGAGTGTGTAAGGGTGTGTAAGGGAGTATGGGAGTGTGTGGGAGTGTAAAACCGATGAATGGGGGATGCATTCATTTTGTGAGACAGATGGACAGACAGATTTCAGAGTCGTTGCGATATTTCCCTTTTCACCAACACGACAGACTTCACCCTCCATACAGCCCTGATGCTAACTAGGCTAAAAATCCTGCACTATTTGCATGTTCCTGCTGCACGCCAAAATAACACTTGGACAGTCAGAAAACAAGCCCTGATTGATGATCGGGGGGAAAATGAAAAACCCTTGAGAAACCAAGACAGGAACCGTGAACTCTGGTTGCGGTCGGCCAGGCGTGGAATGTTAATGTTCCTGCAGAGGTTCAATAATGTTTGTCTGAGTGTGTTTTAATTTTACATGAGAGACGGGACTCACAGCGACGCTCCGCACCTTTTTAACGCTGGAATGCTGCGGCGAATCACTGCCAAGACAAATGAGACATCGGAGCAAAGAAAGCAAAACGGGGAGAGCTTCAAACTTCCAACCCGTGTCCCGTCTGTCATTCCGTACCAGAGATTAAATATATTTTTATTCATTATTAAAGATGTCGAAGCACAAAATAAGACATTTAAAAACCAAATGTAACTTTTTATGGCCTGTATCAGAGAAAAGAATCTTTCTCAAGTTACATAATCGAACCAACATCATTGACGTAACTCTCCTTTTCTCATTCAAGTTACTGGAAAGTGTTGTAACCTCCAAAATATGTTTTTACTGCTGTTTGTACTGAATTTGCATGACTGTTAGGACTGAACCGTCAAGTGATCCCAGGTGTGTGTTTCTCATATCCAGTCATCTACCACAGGACAAATTTTGATAAATGTTCCTTGTCAGCCTTCTTTAATAATATAACTCACCTCCCCCCCTCCCCCCTCCTATTTCTTTCAGAATCTTTATTCATGCCTCATTACCTTGTAATAATCAACGTATGCGACCGATGACCAGCTTGACCAAAATGCATCACCTTTGACCTCTATTGTTGTTTTTATTTAAGTGATGACATAATATAATCCTTCGTTCGTCCCGCAGCGGAGAAATCGCAGCGTCACACTTTTATGTCCCTGCAGATCCTTTGTGTTAATACGATAACCTTAAAAACTATTTCATGGATCATTTTTCAAATATTATACCACCACAGACCTCAGTGCGAGGAAGAACTGGTTGAATTAAGGAAAGGTCAGTTGTATATTTTCGCTTACAAAAGTTTTCTCATCATAATTTCTCAAGCATCGGTGCGTTAGATCCATCTGGTATATAGTTCCCATTTTACTCTAGTAGTTCATATTTTACTCACTAGAGGGAGCTTTATAATGAAACTTCTTTGGGATATAAATTCCTAAATGATGGCCTGGTTGGATCAGATCCACATGTACCTAAAATGGGCCGCCTAACTTGAATTTGTCATATTTCACTCCCTCACTCCCTTTCAGACCCTCTAGAGGGTCTATTAAATAAAAAAACACACAAAGAGATGTATCTCGTAATCTTATGGAATTCAGAACAAAACAAGGATATGGTAAAATAATGGAGAAATTATAGAGTTGAATTGCCAGACTGCATTCTGGGAAGTGGAAATCAGTGGTGCAGGATACCAGATGTGACCCTCGGGTCTTGAGTTTTACATACAAGCTCTAAATGCAAGTGGGCGGGAACGGTGACTTAATGGTTTTAAATTTCAGCTACATGCTTGTCATTTTATTTACCCGCTATTTGTTCACCTTTGTATTTATTCATAAAATGGTACCAACTTGCAAAATTGTGAGTAAATAATTTTTTTGGGTGACAAATTTTTACCTTTTCTGCTATGCAATGGCAAGTAGCTGCCTGAAGAGGGCAGTGTGGTCAAGCTAAAGCAGCTGCCATTAGAACAAATCACAGCATATCAGTGATAATAATACAAAATCCTCAATTAAAACAGAGGAAACTAAAAGCATCCAAGAGAAAAAATAGTCTGCGTGTTGTACGAGAGTGAGAAAGAGGAGCAGAAGTGTTGGAGCGAATGGAGAAACTTCTCTACAGGTAGCTCTGTGAGTTCCACCCAACACACTTGCAAAAAGGGGGAGTGAGGAGAGCGGCTTAACAACCATAAGAAAGCAGCTGCTTTTATTGAAACCTGTTATTGGCGTGCCAAGATTACACTGAACAACAACAACCCTCCTCCATGGAAGCCAATAAAATGCCGACAACAAACACTTGGCTCGCCTACAGCGTTGTTAGAAGCTGCGGAGGTTGGCCTTAATGATACTTGGTAACTATTACAGACATAATATAGGTAGCTGACTCATTGTTGGCTAACCTTAAAGAGATGAACTGCTTTGTTGTGTGTGTGTGTGTGTGTGTGTGTGTGTGTGTGTGTGTGTGTGTTTTTCTGTTTGCCTTGACACAGATAAAATAACAAAGGTTCCCCGGTTCATGTACTTTTATATCAATCAGCAGCCCACAGCACAGATCAGGGAACGTATTCTATGTGCTCGAGTGGTCGGGGCGTGACACAGGAGTTCCTGCGATTTCTCCAAACGTCAGTGTTCCAGCATTCTCACCACACCTAAGTAACTCTGAGGCAGATGTTATACGGTCTATGTCTTCCCGCGTGCCTCTTTGTGTTCCGTGTGCACGTGTTACCGCATTGTCTTTATGTTTGAATTCCACTGGAAGCATTTTTGTGACCTCTAGGGGACGGAGGAGGTCGTCCACGAGGGTGGAGGTTGTAGCAACGCCCGGATAAAATGTGATATTACAAAAAGCTAGAGCAGAAAAAACGGTACCACTTGACAATAGGACTGCCCTTATAAACAGTTTATAACTGTCTTATAACTACTTTATTAAAAGTTATAAATACGCTGCTAATACTAATTAGGAAAAAAAAGGGGGGAAAAAGTGACCTGTTACTCACCAAAAGAGTGAACTGGAATTGTCTTTTGAAGCATGTATTATAAGTTGTCTTCAACCTAATTAATAACTTAATTATGAACCATTTACAAATGCTTTATAAAGGTTGGCTTATAACATTCCTGAAAGAAGTCGGAGATATTATGGATTCCCTTCCGATCCTTCATGTTAGTTAAAAAATGATTTCCTCATTTACAAATGTCATACACAGATAGACCTAGGTCCAAGGAAGAACAGGATTGATTTTGGGCAAGATCAATCACATATTTCCAACACTAGGGGGCGCTTTATATTCAAATTTATAGTTTTCGCGGTTATAATTTGTCCGATTTGGCTCAAATTTGGTGCATATGAATCCAATCCAGGAGATCTCTGGTGAATTAATCATCTTTGACTTCAAAGATGAATCATATTTTATTTTATTTTTTTCAACAATGTGCTTCTTTTTTTTTTTGCAGGTTCAACATTTCTTAACATTTTGCAAGGAAAACTTAGAAGAGGGAATAAAATCCTATTTTTTTTTTCCGGACACAACTTACTAACTGTTAATCCCATTAAAGCCAAATTGACCTCATATGAGCCGCCTCCAGAAGATGGAACTTACATTTGTAATAGTTTACATTAATTGTTGATACCTCACTCTCTAGAAGAGCTTTTTTTTTTTTTTTTTTCAAAAAACAGTTGCAGTAAAATCCATATAAATATTTTTTTCTGCCCTTTCAATATTTCTTAACATTTTTAGAAGGAACGCTTGGGAGAGGGAGTAAAATCCTAAGGTATTTTTTTTTCTGCTGAACTGAATTGAATCTTTACACGTAGGGCGCACAGGAGAAATTTGTAAAGAACCCCAGAACTCTCAACCAGTGCCAAGAAAGCTCTTGTCATCTTTCTGCTCAGACATCTGACCTGCCTTCATATTCTGGGGAGCATAACTTGGCTCTTAATCCCCATTAATGGCTCCTTTTAGGGTGGAATTCATATCAAGGGGTGGCGACGGCGCATGTGTTCTGTTTGTGTATTAAAACCCACCTTTTGATGCCCCCCCCCTCTGAATAACAGGCCGTGCAGGAACGCCGGCACATGTGCTTCACGCTGTCTCTGCCACACACATACAAGCGTGTGACTCTCTCACACAGGCACATTAAAAGATATTAAACTGCTTTTCTGCTTTCATTCAGAGTCATGGGACCTAACAGGCGAGCAGGGTGGTTCACATTAAGCTGTGCCACTTCCTCAGCTCTAATTAAAGCCCTCCATGCGGGGGGTCTCTAAAAGTCCTGTTTTCTTACACCCCTAATCTTGACCTTTAAAAATGAGGCTTTTTTTTTTTTTTTTTCTAATGATGAGGATTAAGTTGAAATAATATGGGCTAGAGTTTATTCCTGGGCGGTGATACAACAAAGTTTATTAAATCCACCAAAATTTGGAGATGTTGGATGGAATGCAGATTTATTGTGTAAACGTGAACACTCAAAAAACTATTTTATGGACCAACTTCAAATTTTATACCTGCGAGGAAGAACTGGACTGATTTTTGGAAAGGTCAATCGCATATTTCTGCCACTAGGGAGAACTTTAGCTCCAAAATCACAGTTTTCAGACCATAATTTCTAAACCGTTGGTCTGATTTAGTCCAAATTTGGGGTCTCATAGGATTCTACACAAGGAGATATATATTGAATATTTATTATTTTACTAAACTCGTGGGGGGGGTGGGGGTTCTATGGAAAACTCAGTTTCTCCTCCAGTTATGTTCAAATGTAGCTCATATGAAATGAAATAAGGAAAATCTGTCTTGTTTTATTACTGAGCTCCGAAAAACAAGTTCACTGTATTTATCTTCATTAAATAGTCACTATTGGATCTGATCTTAGAACAGACGGCTGACAACATAGAAATAGTTAAGTAGAGTCAATATGACCTGTTTGAGATTATTAATGAGTCACATTTCATTTGAGGAGTTCAATCAGGCTGGGGGGTTGCTTGTAAGACGCAGGGGAATGGGTGAAGTTCAGGGGTATACCCTCGTAGTTGGAATAGGCCTAGTTGTGTTTAAGAAACAGCAGAGGATCTGGTCTCACAATGAACGTGGTTCACGTATGTTATCTGGTAGATGGGACCACCTGATAAGACCCAGACAATGACAGCATGTGTGAGAAGTATGAAAATAAACTTTGGCCTAAATGCACAAAGGACCTTTCACCCAAACTTCATTTAGACTCTCCCCCTTTTTAAAGATAATCCATCAATTTTGTTTTTCAGTTTGCCCGAGTTGCTCTCTCTCTCTCTCTTTTTCTCTCTCTCTCTCTTTGTCTCTCTCTCTCTCTTTGTGTCTCTCTCTCTCGCTCTCTTTTTCGCTCTCTCTCTCTCTCTCTCGCTCTCCCTCTCTCTCTCTTGCCTGCCCTCACTCACAAACACTCTCATACACTTTTCTTTCTTCAGGCATAATCTTCTCCCCACTGCTGCCCACTTCTCTCTCTCAGAGGCAGATGAGTCAGGTGATAGTGACACAGCCAGCTGTATGCCAGTTACCACGGCGATGACAGCGGCAAGCCCAGGTGCACATGCAGCTGGGAAGGTTAGGAATGTCAGAGAGTCAGTGTGTGTGTGTGAGTGTGTGTGGGAGGGAAATGTCGGTAACACTAGAATCGGTGTGTATGCATGCTTCCGTGTGTGTGACGGAGATGACGGGGGCGCGGGGAAGGACCTGGGTGCTGGTGAGGACACAGGTGTGTCGCTGATTTTGGGAGCGTGGGAGAAGGCTGAGAATCATGCCGAGCGAGCAGCAGTAGTGGAACGGAGGGGGGGGTAAACTAACCTTTAACCCTCTTCATCAATTGGAATCAGTTCCCAAGATTCCTCTGCAGCGACTCGGATGTATCTCAGCGTCTGCTCATTGTCTAGACGTCGCTCCGTCACCCGGAGCTCGTGACCACGTCTCAACCGGCGTAAGTGATACAAGGCCTGGAATACTGGCCGTGAGTACGCCGCGAGGCTAGTTAGCGCCGGGATGACATCAGCCTGTTAAATTGAAACCTGTCATATAAAACAAGGTTATGAGATGAACTAGAAAGATAATGAGTGAAATCCCGAGCGTCCCCCTGCTCTCGGAGTTTTTCTCCTCTGGTATTTCATTGATGGTTCAAGTGCTATTGAGTCATCACAGCAAAGCACATTCCTCCGGTGCTGCACCTGTGAGACCGGCACAGATGATCCAAATGCCGTCCCTTTTTTCTCTCCTTTTCTTTTCCTCTATCCTGCCCTCTCTGTCTCTTCTGGGAACATTCCAATCTGCTCCTCTTGTGCACCGTCTCCTCCACCTCCCCTCCACCTCCCCTCCTCTCGTTCCTTCTGCTGAGAGCGGGAGGCCGCGCTGCCATCACTCACCACTTGGTGATAACCGGCACAAAGGGGGCCTTGGTGGCCTCGGCTGCAGCCGCTCGAGGTGCACCAACAGCGGCTAGCGCGGGGAGGAGAGTCCCCCACTTCTCCCAATCCCCTCCAGTCCTCCGTCGTCCCTGAATCCTCAGACGATGAAAACTCTGTCAGTGTGGATTAGGAAGGAACGGCGTGCATCAGCAGAGAGAATAACAGTGATAAAAGCCGCGCCGCCGCGCCGCCGCGCCGCCGCACCGCCGCGCCGCCGCACCTCCGCGTGCCAGCCCCTCTTTCAACTTACACTCTATTTTTCACTTCTGACCAATTTTGGGATTTTCATGTGTCTTATAACATTTATTTATTTTTTTCCAAAAAAAATGCTCAAGATCAAAGGAATCATCCGCCTTTAGTTCGTGTTTGTTTTTATACATGAGTATAAAAGTCCCCAATCCCCTGCATTGTATAAGCGACCCCCCTGATTGAACCCCTCAAATGAAATGTGAGGTTATGTCTGCAACTCTGTGTTTTTCATAAAGAGCTCCCTCTAGTGAGTGAAATATGAACTGTTGGAGTAAATCCCGATGCATACAAGATAGATCTCCTCGGGTCGATACATAAGCCTCAAATCTAGAACTTGATCCATGATACGATTTTTGAGTTATCGTGTTAACGTGGAGGATCTGCGGGGATGACGATTCCATAATAACCCTGACTTTTGAGAGATATAATTTAAAATAGTTACAGTCAGTGTGTACTCAACTATATCTGTGAGTTTATTTGCATATTTTAAATATGTAATGAAGCCCCGTTGAGAGTTCAGTCAGGAAGACTATCCCCTTGCACACTCAGGCCACAGTCACCCTTCATATTACTCTGTCGCCAAGTCTGGAGTGTCAATTTGTATCCTGCCACAAGTATCCATTATCACTCGCCTTCATCGATAGTCTTCGTCATGTAAGTCATATTGCTATCACCTTTAAAGTCAAATTTTCTCCATCCATCTAGTTCTGTCATGCTCCTCCACCTAGATCTCCCATCCTCACACATCCATCTGGATCATCATTCATCAGTCTCAGCAGAATCATCGGCCACCACCACCACCGCCGGTGTCACTTATCACATATCACATATCATCTGCTGTAATAAACTTTCAACTTGACTTCCTTCTTCAAATCTATCTATGTAGAACATTTCGTACAACGAGATTATTCATAGTGCTTCACATAAAACAATAAATAAAAGAACATAGAAAACATAAAAAACAAAACAAAGCATATTAAGACAAATAAGAGGTATTAAATGAAGAAAGAGCGCAATGCTATAATGTTACAATAAAATCCACGGCGCATTTAAAAGTCAGAATGTAATATGGGCTGTTAAAAGCAGAGTTGATCACGAAAATCTTAAGCCTGTTTTTGAAAGTAGCTAGATTTATTCCAGTTATATGTTGCATAGCCAATAAAAACGCAGCTTCACCCTGTTTAGCCTTAATTCTAGGAATGCTTAGCAGACTCGTCCCTGATGATGTGAGAGTTCTGTAGAGTTCTGTAGAGTTCTGTAGAAGCAGCTCTGTGATGTATGTAGGCCATAAACCATTAGGCGCTTTGCAAAACCAGTAACATTATTTCTCTTCAGTCAATTCTATGTGACACTGGTAGCCAATGCAAAGATGTCAGAACGGGGGCGACATGCTCGTACTTCTCGGTCTTTCTTAGGATTCTAGCAGAGGAATTCTGGATGAGCTCTAACTTTTTTCCGGAGGCCTGAAACGGTATTCTACTTTACTGCCTGCGTACTCGTACACGTTTCAACTTTATACTGCCTACTACGTGAGTATGCCACCAACTACTGACGCTGTGACGCAATATCTTTGATTAATATTGGCTGTGTCACATGACTGTATGGATCCAGGTGTTGCAGATTTTCCAAATACATCTGAAATAAATTTAAAAAATGAAAATAAATCACATATTTCAGTCCCTCCCTGGAGTTCTATGAGGCTCAACACAAGAGATTGCTTTTATTTAGATAAACTTGTGTTGATTGGTTAAATTTGCAGTTAAGTTGCTGGTGATGGAATTAATGTTAATTGTTACAATCGCTACATTTCTAATATTAAAATCAATCTTATTCATCCTACTCAAGGCAAATCAATATTTCCTGTTTGATCATGTGAATGCAAATTTAAAGAAATGGTGAAAGTGAATAATCAGGATTCACATTTTAAAGAATAAAGTGATGTAAGGTAACTTTTAAGGTCAGAGATGGATGGGGAAATGTCTGCAGAAGAGGAGGCAGCAGAGCTGAAGAGGTGACTGGAGGCTGAAGGAGGAAGAGGGATTTGTCTCTGGGGAGTGAGTATTGTGTAGCACTGATGGCTCACAGCAAGAAGGTTGTGGTTTCTAATCCACCTCAGGAGCGGGGAGCCTTTCTGTGTTGAGTTTGCATGTTCTCCCTGGGTGTCCGTGGGTTCCCTCTGGATGCTCCGGCCTCCTCCACACAGCACAGAAGAATGAACTGCTGATCTACATGACCTGTAGGTGTGAATATATATCACCTTGCATGGAGATATGCTGCATGATGCGTTCAATGTCTATTCAGTAACAACCAGTTTTCGGCGAAATTGTAACGTAATCGCGGGTGACGTCCAGTAATCTGCAGATGTATTCTACAGATGTTGGTGGAAACATCTCAACCCCGAAAATGCAGAAGCAACTTTTCCACTCGCCATCAATTATTTTAAAGCCGCCGCTGTTCAAAATATACATAGTTAAAATCTGATCAAAAAAGTGATCATAAGGGAATTTTCTGCTGAAATAGCACAAGGAAAATGTAAAAAAAAAAAGCCTCAAAGTTGCCATTTGACAGGCTGAAGTGACACGACTCATTCTGGGATGCATGAGTCAGTCAGAAGTTCTTTATAAACTCGTACACTTCGGGAGATTTCCCAAAATGGGCCCCTTTAGATTCCATTCCATTCTATGCAGTTGAGATGCGCTACATACTAGATATTACGTCACACCTGTCAGGAATGTATTTTTAATAGTAATTCAGGCCAGACAACGGTGGCGGCGCGATCACAGCACTGAAGGATTCTGGGATGGTGGCATTAAGTTGGTGGAATGGGTGGGGGGGCAGCAGAGGGGGCACTTATTCTGAAGCTGGCACAACGGTCCTCCTTCATGGTAAGATAAAATCGGCTCTGAAGCAGGATGGCGGTGTCTGAGGGGGTCGGGGTCGGGGGGGGGGGGGGGGGGGGGGGGGGGGGGGGGGGGGGGGGGGGGGGGGGGGGGGGGGGGGGGGACAGGCTACGAAATTGATTTCATGCCGGAGTCAGACGCAGCCCCGAGGAAGGGGATGATATGTTTGTGTTGTGTTTGGCTGTGGTTGTGTGTACGCCAGGAAGAAAGGGAGAGTGCGAGAGTCCGGGCTGAGGTCTGGGGGGCCACACAATGGCAGGAGGAGCGAGGGAGAGACCTGCATCAAAGAGACTGGATCTGCATGTGAAAAAGCCTGATGCGGTTCTGTTGCTGACACCAGCGGCAGACAGTGGCACACAAATGGGTTTTTATTGTCCAGTGATGAGTTTCTGTTTCCACACATTCCCAAAGCACTATTTTTCCTTTATTTATCCTTACTTTCACCGAAGGTGTCTGCCTGAAAGTTGTCCGGAGCGGGAGCTGTGGAACCTGACACCAGAACCGCAACAAAACTAAATCCAAATATTTATTTTATCACTTCAGGGATATTTAATGGCAATTAACGAGGAGAACAAAAAATAAATTGTTTTTATAATAAAATCATGGAAATCCAACCACTGATAAACGAGACATGTACTGGAAATGTCAGCGGTGGTCCCATTTATATAAAACATCTGCGGCGGACTAGCAGAGATCTCCATAAATTGCAGAACAGTCGGACCTTGAGGAGCAGATCAGAACATCGGGTACATGTACCATGTAACAGTCATTTTAAGGCTTTCAGGCTGTGTCCTTCTTCCAGTAAGCCCCCCCCCTTCCCCCCTACACACACACACACACACACACACACACACACACACACACACACACACACACACACACACACACTCAGACACACACTTTGAACACTGGGAATCCATTTCCTTTAAGTATTCTCACGTACGTTTGTATCCGTTTGGGCTCACCTTGCTTTTATCCTCACACCTTTCACCTTTCTCCCGCTCGTCTTCCGTGTCGCTCGTTCTTTTGGTTCATCTTCCCCTTGATCTTTCCGTCTTTCCCTCCCTCTCCATTCTCTCTCTCTCCTCTGTCCTTTCCCCCCTTCTTGGCATCGGCAGCAGCAACGCTTTTAAGGCACATGTCAAGGGAACTGTCTGCATCTTTCAAAGGCCTTTGTGTCCGGCCTTTATTCCCCTTAATTTGGTTTCCCCAAAACACTTTCCCATAGCATGGTCGTCTCGCCCCCTTTTCTCCCCGCTTACCCTCTCCTCTCATCACTCCCTCCCTCTGCCTCCCTCCTCTAACTGTCCCAAATACATTTTTGCTGTAGATTATAAGTAAAAAACATTTCAAGGGTCTATTTTGTTGTCTGAAATACTTTGTTAACAAGCATGCTAATATATGTGGAAGCAAAAAGGTTATTAAAACTTCTCCGGATACAATGAAACATGTCAGAAAGCGATAAGATCAATTTCCAGGAAACTTTCAATACATATCCGGCATAAGTCATATTGTACCAGGCCCTCCAGTGCATCCCTGGCATCCGGTTTTCTGCGCCGCCTGCTTCCCATGACTTCTCAGACCGCATAGGTTTCTTCAGGGACCTTTCGTCATGGCAACGCTTTTCCACGTATTGTTCTGTTAGCAGGCGAGGCTAAGGGAGAGAAGATGGCCTTGAAACAAAAGCGTGTATTTATTTGTTTTTCAAAGCAAACAGACGAAGGACACAGGGGAGAAGACAAGCTAAAAGTTTTTTTGCGAGCGGCAGAGAGTTGGCAGGAGGAAGGAGTCTGGAAACAGGCGTGCAGTGCCCCTGGTGGATGCAAGTGACGGCATCGTTGCTCACATGTGTGTGCACACCGCGGTGCCCTCACCTCAGGCGGACACATATGGTTCTAATCCACCACATGCGGACAGACTCCTTCGCTCTATCTGCATCTCCTTCTCCCCCTAAAGCTCTCTCCTGTCTTTTCATCTATCCCATCGGCCCTCCGCTCCCGCTCCCCGCTTCTTTGACAGCAGTCTCTCTTTCTTTCGCAATACATATTTCCTTTTCATATTTCTCAAATCCCTTTCCGACAACTTTTCACGGATTCACCTTTTCTTTTTCTTTTTTTTTGACGAAGAAATGCGTGCGATCTCACCCCCACCCCCACCCCCACACACATCAGCCGCTGCTCCACATGTCATCCACTCTCGCTTTTGAAATATTTTCCTGCAGGAGCTTCACAACGTCGCTGCAGGATGTATTGCTCACCTCTCACATCCCATTTCTTTGAGATATTCCACAACCTCCTTCCTCTCCAGATCAGTGTGTGTGTCTCAGTGGTTGGAGATGGGGTCAGGAAATAAAGTGCACATTTATGCTCTGGAGGAATGTGTGTGTGTGTGTGTATGTGTGTGAGTGTGTGTGTGTGGGTGTGTGTTGCAATTTTGAAGTCAATCATTATTGCGTCCAAGTGTGAGGAAGACGAGGTGTTTTGGTGCTGAGAGCTCTGGCGTAATAAAAACGCGTGCCAGAAAAAGGGAAATGTCTTTATTGACTCATCCACCTCACGAACTTATTCAATCCGCCTCTGGAGTCTTAAACGGCTGTTTATGGTAATGCTGGATGTTTCCACAGCTCTGAAAGAAAACAGTGAAAAAGTTGGTTCGTCTTTTAAAGTGGTTGCAATTTTGAAAATCAGAAGCGGCCCGATGCAAACTAGCTTCTTACCCCTTTAAAAAACCCAGAAATACTGGGCATGGGGATTGAATTTGACTGTGTGTGTTGCAGAATCAACAACAGCACAGCATAACTGACACTGTGGTAACTCTGTGAGACATAAGATGGTTTGGGAAAAAAACGGACTTACAAAACATTATGTCCGTTTTTTAAATCCGGGCTGATGGTTATTGGGACTGATGTTGTGTGAGAGGGATACGTCCGGGGTCAGACGAAGCCCTCCTTCGTGCCACAAAACATGCGAAAGGCATGCTACAATGGAATGATCATGATGGAGGACATTTGCTTCTTATTGACCTCCACCCTCTTGACTGGGGCCCCCCAGTCAGGCGTGGCCCGTCGCCCCGAGTAACCCCCTTTGCAGCATCTCCGCATCCCAGGGTGGTGAATAGGAATGAACGCTCCCCTCCTTCCATTGACACACACAGCTTTGTACCTTTGGCCCGAGAAGCAGGGGAGAGGCTGTTTTTGCTGTCTGAGCTCAACCAACCATCAAACCGTTCACAGCTGGGACCCAGAACCATGACCCAGGACCAGAACTCTGAGGCAAGAATTTGCCTCCTCGAGAGCGACTTCAGATGTTTCCGCGGCCGAGGCGATAAATCTGATGGAGAATCGCACCAAAATGTGCTGAAATGCCTCCTTTTTTTTTTTTTTTTACTTCGATAAGCGATGCGTTTTTGGGTTCAAAAACAGTTGAGATATCTCTGCAGAAGAAGAAGATATGAAATGACATGAAAACTTAACCTGATGTCAAACAATTCTGCCAAATTGGCCTTTTATTTGGTTGCTAAATGAAACAGGCCACCAGCCTCAAAGAGATTGATTACTGCTGCCAAGCATGCATGAAATCATCAGACATACTTTCAGTCCAGCCTAAATTATTCCAAGCGCTGAATCTTAGAGGTTGGACTTTTCCAAATGGCTCACGAACAAGACAAAGTCACACACATGCACAACAACACAGGAAACAACAACACACAACCCCCAAAATACACACACATGCACGCACACTAGAGCTCAGCCAGACCGCCCCCCCTTTTCTTATTCCGACTGTTTGTGTAAGTAAAGACTCAAAGCGGCGATGGAGCAAAGGGTTCTGTGTGTGTGTGTGTGTGTGTGTGTGTGTGTTGGGGGTGGGGGGTATGAGAAGGAGAGAAGACACTGAGAGTTTTAGTGATCCGACGGCGTTTTGACGGCTACAGCCTGGAAACAATTTCAAGGAGAGATGAATTTAATACAAATTCTTCCCAGCGCCGCCATGTGTCCCGCTCGACCCGAGCTGCCCCGGGACGCCTCCCCAGAAACTCATACCCTCGCCTCACCCACCTACAATCTTATTAGCATGCGCACCCGTCACTCACGCCCGCCAGTCACATTCTCCTCGCGGTGGCTGTGTTTGTGTTCATAGGAGATGTCGTTTTTGAGGAGAGAAGCCGTCTGCGAGTCAATCACCTCTCGGCCGATGGCCTCGCCGGAGGAGTTGAGTTTCACAATACCTGGGACTACTTTGTTTTGCCAGAGCTCGCCCTGCGTGTCTAAGAATGCGAGCCCGTGGCGGCCGTCGCGAGGTCTCGCGACTGATCCAATGGCGTATTGACTTTATGGAGTAAAAATAAGAGGGGAAGTGCTCAGAGGGAATTCGCAGAGACGGAGTCATACTGTTTCAACCTGTCTACCATTAGTGAATCATTTGTTCTCCTTTTGATCAAACAGGCCATTTGCGGTGAGGATTAGACAAAGATTATACTTAGCAATCATCGTTCGGAGCAGAGCGGCCCGCTCCGACTTCATCCTCCACTCCTCTTGTAAAAGGATACTCTACACTTTTCTGCACCATTGGCAAACATGATTGAACCGCAATTAAGACAATTACAGCCAATTTTAATGACTGGGACAAATTGATGACAGGGTTTATGGGACCGGCTGTCCTAATTTTCACTCGACGACTTTCATCAGCCGGGACATCGCAGACTGAACTGGAGAGACGGTGGTAAAGGTGGGGGGAGCTGCAGAGTGACGTACGTGTGTGTAAGGGTGCAGGGCTGGGTGGCTTTTCAATCAGCACCTCCCAGACGTTTACAGTTGCGTCAGAAATTTTTGTAGTTGGACACAGTTGACTTAGCAAGGTCTCGACTCGATCGTCCCTCCTTTCTCCCTTTGTTTTGTGGGAAGTGGCTACTGAGCATCTTAGTTGCCATGGCGACACGACGCGTCGTGTGGATGATAAATAATAAGTAGTCGTGAAGTAGAAATTGCAGTTTTTGGCCGATAGAAACTGAACAGCAAGTATGAATAATAAAGTTCATAGCTGTCAGAGCGGTGGTAGCAATCCTGTTAGAACTCTATGCAGTCAAAGGTTAACTCGCTTACCCACAATTCTCTCTGCTGAATAGATAACCCATACCGTCCGTAGCGTTCCAGACACCTACGAGTCTAGAAACGCCGGGAGCTTTTTTTTCAAGAGCACACAGGATGGCAAAAAATGTTGCTAACAAACAAACATTTTTTTCGGCATTGGAGCTTTCAAACAAAACTTTATTGACACTTGTCAATAGCGACAAGGGCTGCAAAAACCGGACGCAGCGTACAGCGTGAGCCCTCTTGTCGTCCGCGAGGATCGGACCGTACGGTATCAGCACAGCAATCGTGAGCTTCAGCAAATGTTCGATTCCTACACTGCGAGTTGAAATCAAACATCCGCGACTCTGAAGTCGTACAGCGTGAGCCCAGCTTCAGGGTGTGTGCATTTTGAATGCTCGGTCTGGTGTTGATTCTCGTCCTCGGCTGCTCTGTAGTTACCGCCGGTCCAGAGCTGCAGGTGTCCATCCGCCCTGTAGATCGTGAGCCGCCTCTTATTTTCCCAGGAAAATGCTTTCAACCAGCGTTGGATTACCTCAGAGCAGCAGAGACATCCGAGAGACTCCAGGAATGTCCCATCAAAGGACAGCATTTTGGTCATTTTGATATCTGCAATTAAGAAGGGAACAAAATGAGGGGAGAGAGGGAGAAAGTGCGAGGCTGTACTCCGGAGAGGCTGGAGGAGAGGGAAGAGGTGGAGAGGAAACGTCCGCACTTGCAGTGTGTAAGGGTGGTGCCAAAAGAAAAAATAGGGACATAAAGAATGATGAAGTATGATTCTACTCCTCCCCTTTTATTATTTTAATAAACCCTCTAATAAAAGGGAATAGCCGCTCCTAACCTTCACTTTACATCTGGTTGCAATTGACGGGGAAAACACCTCGCCAAGTTTAGAGATAGAAAAAGTTCCAGTGACGGTAAAATATAACTCCACTCTCAGAGTCTGTTCAAAACCGGGCCGGTGGGCCGCTGTATGAAAACGAAATTGAGGCGTAATGTGGGGTCGCTGTTATTCCACTTCAAAGAGGGCAGTGGAGGTAGTATCAGAGGTGAAATAGACATCTGTATAAATATAAAGACAGGATGGGATGGGATGTTTTGATGATGTGTAATTTGTAAGAAAAGGAAGCAGGAAGATGGTAAAATAAAAAAGTGACTTTTTAGTTCAATTTGGTTAAATTTAGTTGCTGTTAAAATCTGCATGTGCTACTCTACAAACGGCGCCCTATAGAGCGCCGGCAGCACCGTACCCTCTGAGCAGGATGAGGTCGGCCGCCATGTGACAAAGAGTGTGAATCATTGCTTTCTGCCGTGTTACATACGTTAGTTTACAGAAGCGCAGCTCAATGCGTATCTAAGGTGTCCCAGCACGCCGAAACTGCTGTCTTGTGTTTCACGCCACTTTTGCTAGGCTGACCCCGGCTGGCTGTTCAAAATCCCAACTCTGAGCGGTGTGGGTCCGTAAAATCTAAACAATTAAGGGCGTCAGGTGTTCTAGGGGGCACCGTTGCACCATTTTCTGTGTACTCCTGCGGCTTCGTAAAAGCCCCAAGGCTGCTATCCTTCACATTCTTTGATCAGTGCAGCATTGCATTGCACAACCCTTGACCCCTTCCCCAAACCATCCTCCCACCTACACCCACCCACATCCTCCACGCAGAGATGAACCGTCAGGTATCAAAGATTTCAGCACTGATCTCCTATCGGTGCCCTTTTCTGACGTTCAGCAATGATCGCAGCGAAGATGATGACCCTAAATGTTCTCACTTGGAATCGAAGCAGGGTTTAATTTATGGCGCTACGGCGCTTTTAAAAACCCGGAGCTTCACACATTTTCCCTGAAATGTGCCTGTTTTTATGGGCCAGGAAAACAGACCTAGCTCCAGCCAGAATGAGGCACACTACACACACCTTGGAGTTTTCGAGGCTTGTAAAATGGGGGTGTTCATTGCGTTTTTTTCTTTCTCCGCCAGCCACCTGTGCACACGGAGGGTGTTTTGATCCTACAGTAGGGGGCATCTGGAGCTGTGGAGGGAGAGCGGTGGTCCACTTCTCTGGAGCCGGTGGTTTGATTCCCAGCCACTGGATGATTGGCTGAATGGATATGGCGGCGTCATAACTGGAAGCCTCTGCCACCGCTGTACGTATGACTGAACGCCGGCTGGTTCTGTGAAAAGCTGAAGTCCATTTACAGTTTGTGAAAACTGAGATTATATCCCCAGAAAGTCGGGGATATTATGGATTTGTCATCGCCGTCACAGTTCTTTTGTGTTAACGAAATAACTCCGAAAACATTTCCATGAAAATTTTTTTGATGACTTAATAGATATAAGTGTGAGGAAGAACTGGATTTATTTTTGACAAAGGTGGTTTGAATATTTCTGCCACTAAAAGGAACTTTATCGCCAACATCTCAGCCTTTTCACCATAATTTCTCACCTGTCCGATTCAGAACAAATTTGGTGCGTGTGAATTGCCTTGAGGAGATCTATCTCGTTTATATCATGTTTTACTCTAATAGTTCATGTTTTACCCACTAGTGGGAGCCTTTTCTAACAAAAAGCTGTTTTTTTTACTAATTTGTTGGTCTGGTTTAATCCAAATTGATCAAGTTTACTTACGAACCGGCTAGTTGAAATCTATTTTATACTGTAATTGTTCATATTTCACTCAGTGAAAACTTTCAGCATTTTACACGAAACTAGAAAAATGGTACAGCAGCAAAGTGTTTCTTTAAAAATGTGATCAAACTCAGTTAAATCCAGTGGAGAAAAAAAATGCAGTGTCTTTATTTTGATGTAGGAATAAATGACTTCTGGGGGAAATCCAGAAGAGGTTTCCTGAATGTACCTGTTTTGGTTTAATGTAAATTAATGCACATGCTGTACCAGTTTAACCGATTTTAAGGCGCAACCCTATAACAACATGCTCTCTAGGCTTTTCCCTCGTCGTTCACTTAAATTGAGAATTCAATTTTGACCCATATAATTACTGGTCGGTGAAGAAGTGAGGCGGTGAAGTTGTTGGGGCGAAACTTAAAAGTTTTAAACTTTTTTTTTCACACAATCGTTTGCAAGCTCCATCTGTCTCTAAGTCTCACTCTCTCTCACTCTCTGTGACTCGGGGAGCCTTCAGTCGTCACATTGCGTGCGGCGGCGGTGCAACAGGCAATAAAGGTTGGGTCCAGGAGCAATAACATAGCTGGTGCAATGTAGAAGGTTTGTGGCGGTGTTTTTTTTTTCAGACAGTGGATGCACCTGTATGAAGCTAGAATGTTTTTAAATCCGTCACTCTATATACTACATGGAATATAAGTTCCTCAAAGGCTTAGCCATCTGGCGAGCAACGCTCCACGTCCAGCGGATCGCAGCTTTGCCAGTGACACGGCCTTCCATCGCCAGCTTCCACAGGCAGCTGCTCTCCGGCGCCCCATAAACAGGACCGCTGCCAGATTTTTACAGTTGTTTCCTTTTCCTCCTTCCCTTTAACTAAATGTGGATTAAGGAGGTGAGTCGCACTCTGTTGCACTCTGAGCTGGAAAACATCCTGACTTATTCCGTCAGCCGGGTTCAGCAGTGACCATTAACAGGTGAGTCACGTGATCCAAGAAAGTGAGGATGCATTCCAGCTGTGCGCGCACGGGTCGTGAAAACCTTCCATATCGTGAGAACAGGTGGTTGGAACATGCCGGCTACTCGTTTAACAATCGGCCGAACCACCACCTTTAAATTCTGGAGTATGCTAACTAGACTGCTGCTACAGGTGCAATGCTTCTTCTTTTTGTTTTTTTTCAACAAGTAATCGCTTCCACCGGAATTGAATGGCTTTAAAATTCCCCCGGTGGACATTGATTGGCTGCTGCCTCGCTGTGATACTACAGACGTGGCTTTTTATTGGAGTTTTTTTTTTTTGGAGGCTGGGGGAGCAGGAAGTCCCTTCGGACATTATAAAACTTTCTCACGTAAAGGGGTAATCCCCTAATAATTGCAGGTGGGTGCTCCACACACGGACGCAGACTTAAGGCACCACCGCTCAAGGTCGACCCCTCCGCATCCCTGCACCCCCCCAACCAAACCTAACTTAACTTCCTTAACCCTTTAATGTCCAGCTCAACTGTTTTTACAATGTGACCCAGTGGCAGCATGTGTATGCTAAAGAGTAAAGGGCTGAGGATAGAGCCTTGAGGGACACCATAGATCAAAGGGGCCACCGAGCAGGAGGCATCAGCTATGACTATTGAGAAAGTTCTTTTTGATAACAATGATTTATTTTGGCATATTAAAGCATGTGAGGACTTACTAAACAGAATAATGAAACTTGATTGACTGAAGTTGACTGATTGACTGAAAGATTTGTATCTTTATGGTAAATTTAGAGTGTTTAAAATATCAAATTAATAAATAACAATTAGCAAAGAAATAATTCTTCCATAGTTATTCTATTGGCTGAGATTGAGCAAACGTTTAAGCATGACATCAGCAAATTACATATAAAGTCCTCGAAGTATCATGGCGTGGAACGAATGCAACCAAAATCAACATTTTGACCTAACTCTTAAATGTTCTCGCCAAGAAAAAAAATGCATGGTTCTAGCATGAAAAGGTCTAGCATGTTTTTAAACAATAGATAAAAAATCAGACTTAATAAAATTATTTCATTCATTTCAAATAGAGCGTTTTAATTAAATATGTGTTTTTTTGGAAGTTACATAATTCTGTTTAGTAAATCTTCACCTCCCAAAAAAAACAACCTATTTATCGAATATCACTATCTCTTATACCTGCTACTCAGTGGCCCCTTTGACCTTTGGTGTCCCCCAGGGCTCCATCCATGGCCCCTTACTCTTTAGCTTATACTTGCTGCCGCATTATAAACACGTTCAGTTACATTGTTTCTGCCCAACTAAACAGTTGAGCGGAACGTTAAAGGGTTAATTATTACGAAGAGGGGTTGGTGAGTTGGACTTAGCCGATAGCGCTACTAATGACCTAGTAGATACAGTTTCCACAGCCCGTAGTGTTTCTCCTACATTCTCCCATACCAGACATGCTGACATGGTCACGGTTAAAATCACAAACCATGCAGCATAAAACAACAATCGCACCGGCTAAATAAAGGAAAAATACATTACGTGGCTTAATAAGGAAAAAGGAATGTGGTTTATTTAGTCAGAGTGATTGAAATGAAAGAAAAGCCAGTTTAATTATTGTCTTGAGTTCGGTGATTAGATCATGAGAGACGAGAATAAATAAAGATTTTCAGCGGATGCATGTGTGGGTTTGTGTGCAGGTGTGTGTTGTTGTGCCAGTGTCACTCTATTCATTGATCTCTTTCCAAATACATGACAGTTAAATCGATTTGAACCAAACGCGAATGAAACAGGTGAGCGTATTTGGATGAAGATAACTGGATACACGAAAATGTTTAGAAGGGAGGATTTTCGGCAAGAGACACACGACAGGAGATATTTGGCTTATTAACATTTTTATGTCTCTCTATCTTTGTTAAATATTAAATATATTGTATTGGGTGAAGCAAACATCTTTGCAAGCTGAATTACAGCGATGGAAATCTGTGAAAACAACCGTTTCCCATAATACCTCTTCTCTAGTGAACAGAATACTAGACAAATATCTGGCTTTATTGCCTCTCTAAGTATGCGAACTATGGCAGATACAACATTACGTATAGCTGCCGCCATATGGAAGGTCTGACTGTGTTATTTGGCACCACCTGATACGTATTTCCAAGCAGCTTTTGGCTTAGAATCTGACAACAGTGTATTTGACATGTACCTTTTGGGAATTTCAGACGTAAACCAGTGACTGAACTTTTAGTTGTCTGCTGTAATGAACTTCTCAGGAAAGGCAAACAAATGGAATTAATCTATTATTGCGGAATAAGAATATACAATATCTGTGGGTATCACCGAGCAGCATGTCCCATATGCAAAAAAAAAAAAAAAATGGTGGAGGATGGGGTAATTGGGGGAGCACAGTATTCCTTAAAAACACTGGAGGCCAAGTGAAATTGAGCCTAATTCCCTGGAATGCCGCTTCCGTCTGGACATGTCGATAAAAATAAAGCTTATTGCGATAGTGGAGGTTAGGCCCCCAGGTAGTGTAATGAAAAGAAAACTGGCAGAGTTCCCAATGGGAAAAGCTCACCTTCCACCCCGGTAGCCATAAGCGAGATATTCATACGGCTTTCTACCAACAGCAGGGAAATGAGTGTGTGTGTGTGTGTGTGTGTGTGTGTGTTCCCTCTCTCTGCGCACAAGTTGTGTTTTTGCACACATGTTTATGTGGGCGAGTTGTGGAGAATGTTAAGCTGTGCACAAACATGCACTTATCCAGTGTCGGTGGAAGGAAACGCTCCGGAGAGAAAGTGAACGAGGGGAACGGCAGCACGCATTTAAGTGAGGGTGCAGGTGTGTTTGGCGACGAAGGGTTGAAGGGCTGAATAACTGTTAGGAGGTTCTGAAATGAATGCGCACCGGAATCAGACCCGAGAGACAAAAAGCAGTCATCAAGAAGTCAAGAGGGTAAAAGTTGATCAGACATAAGCAGGTGATCCGTTGACTGAGAGGTGAATCAGTGGAGAGACAAATCAGTCAGTTAGTCAGTCAGCTGCTCCACCTGGAAGTGAGTGTGCAAGGGGATAGTCTTCCCGACCAAACTTTTGATAGATCTTAATTTCTCGCGACTTTGTTTAAAATTGCAGTTCTAAGGCATTTTTGACATTTTCTCTAATTACCCAAAATCTACTGCACTGACAACAGAAAACTTTCTGGATCCGTGGAGTATTGGACGGGCAAGCCGGTCCGATATGTGAAGGATTTCTCAGGATTTGATATTCCCTCCACTGAGGGTCATTCTCGGTATCTATCACATCTATATTTATGCTCCTTTCATTAGGAAACACTGGTATGAATTTGAATAGAGATATTTATCTTCACCTGTTTCCAGTCTTTAGGCTAAGCTAAGCAAACCGGCTTCTGGCCGTAGCTTCATATTTAGCATAAATACATGAGATTGATATCAACCTCCTCCTTTTCCAGCAATCACTGAGAAAGCAAGTCCATTTCCCACCATTTGTAGCCATTAGATAACTTGTTTGTTTGTTTTATAAGCAGGTGAGGTGAGGATAAACAGGATAACAGCTCTACAACTGTGCCAGAAGTAGTTAAAGTATTTTATCGGACATCACCAAAACCAATATTCAAACTTGGCACCGCAAATATATCATTACTTATATCTCTGTGAGAGAGGGCTATATTAATCAAAAAGGCATGGAGTTATTATCAAGTCAAATTCTTCAATATTATGAATAAGAAATATAAGAAAGTCCAACTACAGAGTTAAATATTTTACGTGAGGCAGAGTTTCCACAACAAGTGTCTTTAATTTTGCCTGGATGATATCCACGCCTCATGCGTGTGAGGCCGCGCTTCATAACGCTTCCAACTTTCACCCACTACTTAATTAAATGAGCTTTAGTTTACAGGTTGTTTAAGAATTACGTCGGATAGAAAAAGAGCTCTAAGGAATGTGTTTACTTTTAGTACTTTCTATATTTTCAAGACAGTGAATGCCTTTGCTGGGTTGTATTTTTTTTGAGAGAGAGTTTATGTCTCCAAGAGAGTGGTGTGTGTGTGTGTGTGTGTGTGTGTGTGTGTGTGTGTGTGTGTGTGTGTGTGTGTGTGTGTGTGTGTATGTGTCATATCAAAGTCAGACTTCAGAGTTGTTATGCAGATGACATACAATTATACTTATCAATGAAACCAGGTGAAACAAATCTTGTGAATAAACTTGAGGTGTGTCTTAAGGTCATAAAATTCTCGGTGACCTGCAATTTTCTGCTACTTTATTCATATACAAATGGTACCCAAACGCTATCTAATAATATAACGACTCTGGGAACCATTACTTTGGCGTCCAGCACCAACACGACGAGTCCCGCCCCCTAATACACATTTTACAGGTTTGTCTTCTTCCTTTTCCAAAATGGGTCACTTTGTTCATCTCCTTCAATTAGTGGGCCGACCAGAACAAGTAAAAGAGAACAGATCTCTTCCAGATCAGCTTCTCCACTCTGACTCCCTGTAAAATGTAGATTTAAATATAAAAAATTGTCGAAAGCCATTAATCAATGGTACGGGAACCAACGTTTCTTAAAGACCTCATAGTTTTCTATTCTCCGACTAGAACATTACAACTCCAGGATTACTTGTAGAACCTGAAGTCTCCTAATGCAGAATGGGAGAGAGTTTTCAGTTTTCAGGCTCCTCTCCTGTGGAACCATCCTCCAGTCTCGGTTCAGGGGGGCACACATCTTTTTCTACATCTAAGAGTGGGCTTAAATCCTCCCCTTTTGATCGAGCTTATAATTAAGGCTGGTTTGGTCTAGTTCTCTGCTCTGCAGCGATAGTTTTAGACTGTTGGGCGATTTCAAACGATACACTGAGCTTCTTTCTCCTTCTCTATAGACATCAAGGCCTCATCAATGCACGTTATTAATCTGACTTCTTCCCTGGAGTCTTTGTGCTTTGTTTTGTCAAGCGGGGTCATGTGGGTCGTGGTTGGACCTGCTGTTGTGTTCCTGGTTGATGGTGATGATGATGTTGATCACTCTCGGCCTCTTTCTCTCTCTGGGTTTCTGTTTCTCGACCGGACCGGTCAAAGTTAACTACTCAACCCACAGACCTCAACATGATCCCTCCGTTCTACCCACTCATACCGTCTCCTCCTTCCCCAGACTAAGCTCAGCACCATGGGTGATCGGGCCTTCTGTTCTGCTACCCCTCGTCTGTGGAATGCCCTCCCTGACCGTCTGAGGGGTCCACAGACAACTGACACATTTAAAAAAGGACTTAAAACTTTTTTTTTTGGTAGAACCTATAACTTTAATTAACATTGCTGCTTTTTGGTCATATTTTTATATAGTTATTATTTTATTTTTTATTGATGCTTTTATCTGATTTTACTTTGTAGCACTTTGAGATTTGATCTAAATGTAAAGTGCATTATGAATTAAATGTATTATTATCATTATTATTATTATTAAAGCAGAGTGTCGTCCCCTCTGGAGTCGGGATCTGCTGGAGTTTTTTGCCCACCAAACGGCGTGTTTTTTATCTCAACTGTTGCCAAGCACTTACTCGTGTAGGAATTATTGTGTTTCTGTAAAATAAAGTGTGAAAAGTGCCTTGAGAAAACTTTTGCTGTGATTTAGAGTTAAGCTAATGAACTTGACTTGATTGGACCGATCGGCTTGTAGATTGGAGTCTGATGTCGGTACTGTCCTCCTCTCATTGATTCACCTTTAACCTCACAGAAGACAAATTCAACATTGAGTTTTTTATGCGTTTTTTTTTCCACTTTGGATTACTTCATCAGACCAAATCGCTGTTAAATATTCAATCACTTCCTCTCCCCAAGTGTTCCCGAGGCTCATTTTTAACTACTTCATTTTTCCATCTGTTTTTCTTCTTCTTCTGCTTATTGGCAAAGCTACTGTTGTAGCTTCCTGTTGTTGGTCTGGAAGTAAGAACATTCTAAAAAACAAAAAAAATGGATTTCAGCTTTAAACAAACCCAACCCCATGGTTCAGTTTGAAAAAAACTGACTGTTTGATCTGGATGAAAAACCAGTGGCGGTTTTACAACACAGAAGGAAGGTGTGAAAAGAACCCTTTATCAAATGTTATGGAGTTGACAATATATCATTTCAAGAACTTCCTCTAAACACATCGGGGCCTTTTGGACACTTATTACGATGGTGTGAAAATGTTATTACAGTATATGAAGGGAGGATTAACACGACGGATCGACTGACTCGGTATAATACGGAGTCTGACGCCTGTGCAGCAGCAGCTGTGTTGTCGTCGCTCCCGGCATCACCCAACACTATGCTAACATTGCCGCAACGCCATAGTAGCAATTCAACAGTCAGCGGTTGATGCTAAGCAGACTGAGCAGCAACAGGGGTGAATTGGAATTCAGGCTTTCTGTATGTTTGTACTGCTGCAGCTGGGCTCGGCCGCAGGTATGCACGAGGGTACGAGGTGGAATACTCCGAATGGGTGGAGGTCTGCAGCCTGACTGCTCCACCATGAGAGAAAAGCTGAAGGACGGATGCTACCAGGGTGGTAGAAGATGTCAGGAAAAGCAGACGGAGGGAGAGAGTGAGGGGAATCCTTGCGTTAGACAAAGGCTGTAGGTTCTGGAATTGGGCTCCACTGAAGGAATGTTCAACCTCGACAACAGATATTTAGTGACAGCAGTGTTAAAACTCTCATCTGTCGAAGTGATGACTGACTAATAATCCCAAGTGGAAGAACCCGGTTGGTCCAAACTTGAACCTGCAATAACTTGTCAGCAATTAGATAATGGTTACCTTTGATCCAAAAGAACCAAAAAGCAGTTATAGGCACTTTAAGGCAGACGTCTCAGCTTGCAAACTGGCAATAGTGTCACAACTAAACACAGGTGAGAACGTAAGTTATACTTTTCTTCAAAGCAGGGCGGTGATGGAAAAAAAGGGGTATCAAAAATCTAATTTCGTAAATGTAGTTGAGCACCTGCATACCTGTACCTACTTAATTACACATTTATAAATCATTTAGTCTGTGGCCACCTGGTGAATGTTAGTTTTTTTTATAACTCCTCCCCTTTGTGTAGGAAGGCCCGCTTTAACATTTGACACCAATACCAAAACCAAAATGATACCTTTGTTATGTGCACTATTACTTTTCACTATCATTATCATTTTTCGGGCACAATATTAAACATATCATATTATATCATAACATAGTATTACATTCATTGTCGTTAGTTTTATTTACAGTATTATAATGTTCAGAACTCCACTCATTATCATGTTATTCTTCCCAAACTTCACTCATACTTACTATTGTCTTTATTCAGCTGTTGTACAGTTTGGTTACGGTACTTTATACGCAATTACTGGCCTTTGGTGTTCATGAGTTATTTTATCAACTCCTCCTAAGTTGTTTGTTTGTTTCTCTGTTTGTTTGCAGAGGTAGATTTTGGCATATCCTGTCCCTTGATTACATTTCGGTGACGTCATGACCTCCTGACGGGACGCCATAATAACTTATTCTTCATGCGATTGTGAGATAAGCCACTTTTGTTTTTTTTGCAATAATTCATAAATTAATAAAAACAAAACTGCATCAAATTTTGCTTGTAAGCACTTTTTGTCTAGCCTTGGTCATGTTGTGTCTTGGCGGAGGTTTCCCTCTGAGCTCTTTATGGTTGTTATATATTTCTCTTTGGCGTATGATGTAATGTCACACAATCTTCATTCTCGTTATTTTGTTTTTCTCATCTATGTCTTGCATTTTTTGGCCTTTACGCTTCCTGTTGTCGACCATAACCTTCTGAGTTTCTCTTTGCAAACATTTTTTATTTAAAGGTGCTATATAAATTTAAATGAAGCTCCAGCAAAGGTTCACTTAGAAAGACTATCCCCTTGCACACTCGGCCCAAAGTCGCCCCTCATGCCGCTCTATCACTCACACCTACCACTTGGACTCGCACGCTAAGTCCAAATTTCATTCACCTTCTGCCTCCACATCTGCGCCCAGTCTTCGCAGATCCATCAAATTCATCACTCATCAGAGTCATCAGCCGCCACCACCAATATCCCAACTCCAATCAAAATAGATGCTGCTTCTCAGGGTAGGATTTCTATCATCTCATGAGATCACTGCCACTATGATCACCACCCCAGTCACCATCTTGGTCTACCTGTTGTGCGGTGTTGAGCAGATAACGTATGTGTGTGTGTGTGTGTGTGTGTGTTTTGTAAGAGCTCTCTTGAAAGTGAATCAAAAAGCGAGGTGATGAAACGGGACTTGCTGACAAGGCGAGAGGAGTAATATAAGCCTTTCAACATTTGTATGTGTTTCACACATCTCTGAGACTTAGTTATAAAACCATCAACACGTAGCACATCCTCAGTCTGCATTAGGAAGGCCTCCGGGGTCCCGGTAATAATGGGGGTCTCTGCTTAGAGAAACACATCTCAGGTATGATGACAATAATCACAGCGGCAGTGCTTCAGGGTCGCTGCTTCTGGGAGGGATAAAAGCTGGATCCTTGCATATCACTTTATTTAAATCCAGACGTTTTACTCATTTTCTATAAACTCCCGGTCGGTATCATCTAGAATTTCAGCTCAACGCCACCGACATCAAAGGAATCCAAAGAGATGAAACCTCTCAGCCAAAAGCAGCTCCTTCGTCACCAGCCGGCCCCCGTTCTTTTCTGAGACCTCTCAGGTAGGAAAGTGAACGCTCTACACATGTGAAACTTTCCATCTTTTTTTTTGGGGGGGGGAAAATGAGGTGGGGGTATCCAGATGGCCCCTTAATTAAAAGCAGATGGTGGCAGTTAAAAAAGAATGAGGAGAAAAATGAATGGGTGCAGGTATTATGCTGAGAAATACAAAGATGGTCAGCTGGATGATGGTATCTGATTATACAGCTGCTAATCTTTTGTTTACTGAGATTCACAAATATGCACCAATAAAATGGAGGAAGGAAGAAGTCAAAATATTATTATAGCTATTTTCAAGTTGGTTAATTAATTGCGTTGGCAAAGTTTGTGTCGTGAGCAATCCAGGTTGAGTTTATTTGCGCTATTGAACAGTTTAATAATATATTGTCATAAATTCCTATTTTACCATGAAACAGTGATGAGGTGAGCCGATCAGACGGATTAAAAAAAACAAAAAAACAACACCTGTAACAGCTGTATGGAAACTTAATGCATTCACTTGAGAGGGGAAAAAAATTCCCTTATTTTCGGAATTAACAAGATCATTATTTCATTAATTTGTAAAAACAGAGCCTTGTTTGGTAAATAGACTTTATAATAAAAAAGTTTTAATAAAGTTTTATTTTGGTTTTAGCTTGAGGCCTTTTCTATTTATGTCTTTAACTCACAAGAATCCAGACCCACTGATCCTTAATGGAGAATTATTAGGACTATAAAATAGACCCAAAAGGACCACACGGAGTGTTTTTCTGGGTTTACTTTTGAAATGCCACTGTAGTGGTACAAAAATGTTGGATCAGGCTTTTTGGCAATGTTATACTAATTTGAGAATAAATCAGCTTGGTGGGTTTTTGCTGAGGGAAACAAATTTTCCCAATTTTTTTTTTGCAATTCCACAACAAAAAAGAAAACTTTATGTTAAGATTATGTTTAATGACGCAAAAACAATTTTCCTAACTTGGAATCAATTTCAGCTCAAATATTTTGTCAGAAAACGTTTAATGTAATACAATAGTTGTTATCCAAGAATTAGAATTGTTAGAAAGATTGAAGCTCAGATTTTGGTAAAATTTAAAAAAAAGATTTATTTTTTTTAAAAAAAGTTGAAAATTAGCATATGGGGACTTCATGAGTTAAAAATAAAAGATAAAGCTGTATAAGCACATTTGGAAAGTATTTAAATGGAATGTGACAATTGCGTCACCATAGTTCCTTATCGATTAAGTAATGACGATTATTGAAAGTTCAGCCAGGGTGACTATCTCCTTGCACACTCGGGCCTCAGTTACTGTTCCAATCACTTTGTTATTCTCACTTTCACACATGCTCAGTGTCAGTTACTCTCCTTAACAGTCTGGGGAGTCAATTGATTTCAGCTGTTCTCCATCTGCCTTCATTAATAGCCTCATCATCATCAGCTGCGGACTTTTTCAAACACGATTCACTCAATTCCTAAAGTTCTTTCATGCTGCGGATTCAAGCAACCTCCACCTCCCCATCCCATTCCAGTTTTCACAGATCTGCTGAGATTTCATCAGTCTCAGCAGAATCATCAACCACCGCCACCACCAACGCCGAGACTCCAAAGGGGAATGCACGTTGCTGCTGCTCCGGGCAGAGACCCTCCGATCACAATCTCCCCAAAGAGTCTGAGCACCAAAGGCTTTATAATAGACAAATTGTCGCATAAATAAACATCTATCTTTTCTTCATTCTCCGTCTCTCCTGATTGAAATGCAGACAGTATCGTTATTAGTTTGTTGACTTTAGGCAGTCATAAGGACTTGATGATCTTGAACGCTTGATGGAGTTGATGACTGATCTTGCATGCTTGGCGGATAATGCATCTGGAAGCATTCAGGCTACATGGTGACTCAAGACAGAGAAAGGCCATTGCTTTAAATTGCAGATATAAATATATACAGTTAAATTAACCAAGCCACAAAGGGGTCGGAAATCAGTGTACCTCTAGCGCCGGTCCCAAGCCCGGATAAAAGGGGAGGTGTTGGCCAGGCTACCAATGTCATCGCTGGTCAGTTATCCAGGAGGGTATCAGTCGTAACTATGGATGGAAACTGACGACCGACTTTAGCGATCCGGAAAGGGTGCAACCAAAAGACGAAGAAGAAGATAGATATAGTAACGTAAGGAAAAACACTTGTTTTGGTGGCCCTCGCGGCTTTTTTACCTGGTGATGTGGGCTGGTCTTCACCACACCTGTCGTCAATCTACCTTCAAACCCTGCAGAACTCTACCTTCACTTATCGCCAGATTATCCGCCAACCTTCGTGGAAGACCTCACTGTATTTAGTATTTTGTATTGCTTATCGAGGTCTCTATTAGTCTGTTTTTTTCACTTTGTGCCTCAAAGACCCCGTATGTTGACCTGCCTACCTCGGTAGCCCTCCCAGCTGTACAGCCGGTCCAACCCGACCCGATCTTGGAGTCCAGGAAGTTCAGTCTGCCAGCAATCACTCAATAAATCACCTCAAAACATTTCCTTGAGTCTGGATTTTGCTCTTGGGTCCGATCCATAGTGTGATAACCTGAACAAAAATCCTCTGTTTTTCCTAATAATGAGATAAGTATCTCCTTATTGGAGAAGAACTCTTCTGCTCCGAATTACCGACCCAAAAATCAACATTCCCGTCCGTGTATTCCTGAGGTGACTGGCCAATGCCTACAAGTGAGGATCAAATCACCCCGGCGTGCTTGAGTCGATGAAAGTCGGCCGTTGGCCGTGTTAACCACAGCTGAACAGTCCTGACCGCGGTGGTGAATGCCCGTCTGACGTTAGTCACGTCGTGGCTCAACACCTCCTAATGACTGTCAGCCAATTGTGGCTCACTTAAGATGTGTAACGGGACTCTTCTGTTCACGCCGCGAGCCAACGGGTCTGCAGGGACTTATCAAAAGGGTGTCTCGTAACTGATTCCCCTCTGAATGTCGGAATCAACTGACAGACTGACGCGTTAGATTTATTGTAAGATAAGTAAGGAAGGAAAAGGAGTTTTCATTGGAGAGTAGAAACGGCGAGAGACGCCAGAGTCCAATGGTGTTTTTGGCAGGAGGCGAACTGATATCTGCATGTAAATTTATTATAGTTACAATCTTGGCAGTTTTTTTTAAAGTTTAAGTGCGGTGTTTCAGACATGGATGACATGAAAACAAATCCTCTCGCTCTTCTGCGTTTTTTTTTTCATTTTCATTCTCGCTCATTTCAAATCCGAGCTTTTATTGATGTAATCGGACAGAACTCCCGGAGTCTGCTGCATTCCAGCGAAATTACGAAGCCCCCTCGTACCTGATTTTTTATTACGCCTGCCTTTTTGTGTGGTACAGCACATCAAACTCCCTTTTCCCCAATAACCCTCTCCTCACCTCAGCCTTGAAATAACAGTTAGAACTTTGTCATGGCACCCTGGCACAGACAGCCCCCCCCGCCTCGTCTTGACCAGGGAGGCCCGAAAGGCTCGGCCTCTAAAGAAAACTGTCATTTTATGGGCTTCTGGCGCTGCAGCAGAGGGGATATAGATGGATTGAAGGGTTAAATGCTCCTTCATGCCGGCGTTCGGGTTCTGCTGTGTTTTTGATTATGCATAAAGCTGCTTGATCTCTCGGCCAAATGGCCTGCTTGTGTCAGTGGGCTATGTAAACACCCGGGCCCTCACATATGAACATCGGTGTTGACTTTTCGAAGCACCGGCATGAGAAAAAAGGTGTAGAACCGAAAAATTCACCTGAGAGTTCATGATGGTTCAACGAGACACGGAAGAAACGTCCTCAATATGTGATTTAGAGAGTAGAATAGTGAATTATATCATTAATGAGCAATAGTTCATTCTCAAATGGGCGTTTGCCCACCCCTAGGGGTACGTTTGGGTAAGGCAGCTGTTATCACATGCAGTACAAATTTTTATCTGCAAGTAGAGGCACATTCACGAGGGGCAACGTGGAAGATGCAATTTTACGGGAGTCGCATTATTCATAAGTCTGGGATATTGTGGAGATGTCATCGTCGATCTATCGTGTTAATGCAATCAAGCAGAAACTACGTCATGGATCATTTTCAAATTTTTTACCCAAATGGACCGTAGTACACGGAAGAACTGGGTTGATTTTGGTGAAAGGTTTCTGCTTATTGCTTTATCTCCAAAAGTTTTCAGGCTTTAATTTCTCAACCTTTGATCTCATTTCTTCCAAATTTGGAGAATATGGTTGTTTATACTGTTTTTACTCACTTAACATCCTAATTTTTTAGGATTTCAATCAGGGGGATTCTTTGTACAACGCAAGTGGTAGATAATGAATCAAATAAAGAATGCAATATATGTTAAATAAACCTAATTTTATCATTTCTACTCCTGGTCAACCTGAATCGTTAACCAAAATGATCTGCAAACAACATATACAGATAAGTTCACTGAATGAATGACAAAGAATCTACAGAAATTCTACAGAAAGCTAAAACAGACTCTAAAAAGAGTCATCAGCCACCACCACCAGTATCCAGACTCCAGAGGGGGTTTATTCTATGCTGCCGCTGAGGGCAGAGAGCATTCAATCACAGAATCACACAATCCGAAGAGTCTGAACACCAAAGACTTTCCAACAGACTCATTATCACACATCTGCTGTTGTAATAAATCATTCATTTTCTCGACATCTCGTCTCCTCTGATTGAAATTGTATATTTATGGACTGTGGGCGCAAACTGGCGCTCCGGGAGGGAACCCACGCAAACACAAGGAGAACAAACTCCTCACAGACGTGGATCTGAACCCAGAAGCTTGTTGCTGTCAGGGCGAAACTGCTCTAAAAGTTTATATGTGGATTTTAACGAGTGCCGGTGACAAGTTTTTTTTCAGATAAGGGCTGAAGAAAATTATTCCAAAGGCTTCCATTACTGAAATAAGTTTGAGAGCCACTGGCCGATACGATGGTCTCCTCTAGCAGACATAAATCACATTAAGGTCTGCTGAAATTCCTCCAAACAGCAAGTGGCACATCTGGCTCCATTACAATCACTTTGAAGGGGGTTTCCCCTGCCCCCACCCCCCGGTTCAGGTTTCTGGAATAGCTGGGACAGGTGCACATTCAGGTGGAGCATTACTCAAAGATCTAGTCTATCGCTCCTTTGTGACAGTCCCATATCTCAAAAAAAAACATTACTCTTGCATCGTGTGCTGCGGTTTGTACACCTGCATTTCATCTTTCTCCAAGTGCAAAGAAAAAGGTCTTTTTCCAACTTCAAAGCAAACATTTTCATCTCATCTTCACGTCGCTAATAAATTGTTTCGGTGAGGCGAAATACTGTCGGTTTCACATTCCAGGCTCAACTTTCCCACAACGGTAAAACAATCCAAATATGACATTCTTTACACACAGTGGAAACCATGAGGTAAACACAGCCATTAAGCGTGTTTGGGACCGGAGTCGGGGCAGAATGCGGTCGAAACAGCGTCACTGAACCTTATAATGGAAATAATTTGTGTGATAAATTGCAGCGGAGCTTCCTGGAGTCTCTCATATTTGAGAGAGCAAAGGTTTTATGTACCCTGTGCCGCCGGTGGTCATGACTTTCTGCTCTCTCTTGTTTTTTCCAGAGAGTTATGTTTGCGAAATGAGGTACCATTACTCAAAAATAACAATTCACCAACCCGCCGTTCCTCTCCAAATCTTGTCAACGTTTGGCCAACACTGACTCTATCATTACGACCGTGAGGAGGAAAAGGAAGTGGCGGCGCCTCATGCCAGCTGCGCCTGGATGCCCCTCTGGGCTGGCAAGTTGTGTGTGTTTTCGATCAACTTGTGGTCGCGTTGTTTGTGGCGGTAACGCCGACCTCTGGCCTGTTGTGGCTCGGTTCGACTGCTCGTGTTGCCACGGGCCAAGCTCGGCCATTAGTTCTCCAGAAGCGGGAGTGGAGGACAGGAAGCGTGTTTTCCTTTGGTTTTATAGCAGCGAGCAACAGGCCTTGGGTCCTGCTACTCGTTGAACTGTGACATACGCGAGCAGGAATTCGCTCTTATTAAGTCGGACTCCTTGCAGCCTGTGTCTCATTTCGAGTGTGTGTTTTGGTGTTTCGCAACAGCTCTGTCTTCCATAACAGGCTGCGTCCATAAATCTTCATTCACGCCGAATTTAAGTGCACACGAGGCCCCCGTAAAAACCCTATCTAGTCCTTAGCTCCAGCGTCAAGCTCAGCGAGGTGTTATATTGGCTTGCGGGCGCGGCTGCCGAGTGGCATCTGTCATCAGAGCGTGCCCTTGCTCCACGCCAAGGTGAGTTTATTTGGTTTGATACGTGGTGCGCTGCCCATATTTTCACAGGTGCCTCTGTTGTTGAACCAAGAGCCTGATTCCTGCTTTCTCTGGCAGACATAAGGCCCTGGTTGTCCAGAATTTCCCCCGCTGGTCAGGGAGGGAGGGAGGGAGGAAGGGTTGCCCCCCCCCCACCACTGCTCCCTTGGGAAACGTTACCGTTGAAAAATGTCCCTTCTCCAAACCTCTGCACCCTCCCCCTCCTTTAATCAATTATTTTGGGTGGATTTCATGTATCGGTCTTCTGATCTACGCCGAAGCATCATTTATGGCGGACTGATTCTCCCTCTGTGAAAAGTCTCCGGGGTCTGGTTGCACTAATTTTGTCTGATACAGCAGCACAGTTTGACACTGGTTCTTAATGGTTACCAGGTCTGTAAATGACACGACTTTATTGGGCCTGTGAAAGAGCCGATGCCAAAAGTAATAGAAAACGGCCCCACGGATCAAGTCCTCTGCTCTCGCACTATTTTTCAAATGACATCAACATATTCAAGTGCAAATATCCATGGCCGATTTAGACACGGCGGAAGAGTTATGGCCCGGGAGCTGTCATTAGCTGTGTCTCTTGGTGGAGAGACAGAACCATATCCTGGTGAGCAGCTGCGGTCCAGTCACGCCCAGCGCCCAACCACAACTGGGCTGAGGCTTCGTGGGAGAGCTCAGAGCAAGTTGCTGTCGGCGGGGAGCCTTGCCGAGCCTTTTAATATCCACCGGTGATAGTGGGGGGAAAAGTCTGTTCCATGTCTGGTGATGTCATACGGGGTAGATGTTCTGTGGCCGATGTGAGATGGGGTCCGTCTCGGTGCAGATGAATGAAGCTAGGGTGCGAGTTAAAGGATCATTACTCACAAATCGACTGATGTTAAAAGAAAAGAAATGACCAAAAGGGTGTAAATCTCTCCCTCTGATTGGTCAGGCAGCGTTTCACCAGTTGTCCTTCGTATAATTCCAACTTCTCTACCTCGCTTTCATTTACAGCGCGTTCAGAACGAACTCAGATCCCTTCACTTTTTCCTGCGTTTAAATAATTGGAATTCATTTCTTGTACTCTTGTACCCATAACAAAAAAGCAGAAACAGAATCTTAAACATTTTTTTGTAGATATGTTCTAAAAGAAAAATCAAAAATATCATTGAGATGTATTCAGAACCTTTGGCAACCATTCCAGTTTTCTTGGGTTTGACATGAGGAGCTTTCCGCACCATAACCTGGTTGATTTTCTACCGCTTCTATCTCTGCGGATCCCTTCTGGTTCCGTCAGGTTGGATGGGGACCGCCGTCAGAGAAACAGTTTCAGATCCCTTCAGGGATATTATACTGGGTTCAAATCAGGACTGGGCCACTCAAGCTGAGCAACTCCTGCTTTGTCTTGGCTGGATTCTTAAGCTTATTGTTGGAATCTGAACCTTTCAGAACTGAAATCTGGTCCAGACATGAAATCTACTTTTCTCTGTTCAGCATCCTTATACCGCGATAATGCCCCCACCAATGCTTCACTGTTGGGATAGGTGGCAGGTGATGAAGGTTTATATCAGGATCTTGGCCCCTTCTCTTCATCAGGCCCTCCTCCCCTGATTGGTCCGGTTGGCCGGGCGGTCAGCTTCACCAGGAAGAGTCCTGTTTTTTCCAAACTTCTTCCACTTAAGAATTATGGAGGTCACTGAGCTCTAGGGGACCGTTAATGCAACAGAATTGTTTCGTTACCTTCCTCAGATCTGTGCCTCGACACAACCGTGCGTCTGAGCTGAGATGCATCGTCAGCGGTGTGACCTTATATGGACAGATGTGCGCCTCCAAACCAGGTCCAATCAGTACAATTCAACACAGGTGGACTCCAATCAAGGTGTAGAAACATCTGAATGATGACCAAGACAAATGGAAGCACATGAGAGAATTTTTCAATAGAGGTTAAATTTGTATTTAATGATTAATTTAATGATTTCTCTTTGTAAAACTTTTTTTCACCTTTCTGAGTTAAATGTCATTTATTTTTTATCTCAAATCCAACATCGTTCTTAACTGTCTCTGTCGGATCGGTCGTCTCTGTTAGGTCAGTCAGCTGACTACATTTTGTCATTATCAAACAAAGCCTGAGTTTAGTTCTGCTGTTTTGACCTCTCGCTCATTTTTGTAAATTTGTCTCATTTTTGGGTAAATAAAGACGTTCCTTGCGGAGACCAACTCCATCTCAATCCTTCCAGCCGTTCCCATGGCGACACGCAAACACGAACAGGAAGTCAAGAGTCAACGGGGCCAAAAAATATGAGCGAAACGGTGGATTAAATGAACCTAATAAGGACCTTAACATACAAACAATCCAAAGCCGCAGGAATCCGGCTGCATTCTACTTGCTGAAGAAAACCTTTTTCCACCAATGGAAAATCGAGCAGTTACAAAACAATTTCTTCCTTGATTGAGATGGAATCTGATGCTTTTATAAATAATGGAAAACTCCTCAGTCAATATCAAGTTTCATATGTTGTACTCACAAAGTTGATTACGTCACATGACAGAATTACTACCTCATTGCAATGTGTGTCGTTTATCTACTTCCTACTTTTATTTATTACTGTTGTATTTACTAAATGGTTTGATTTGTGCTGCTTTGTCGCTGGAGGTCGACCAAACTTACTTTTGTTGTAATGACTACAATGACAAATAAAGTGTCTTATATTATGTATATATATATATATATATATATATATATATATATATGCATGACCCGGAAGCTATGCGAAGCGTAACAAATATTAGAAAAGGCGGATGATTTTCATTTTGAATCAGTTAATACATTTATGAGACCCTTGATCTCTGATGAATATTGAAAAAATATTAATTTTTCTCATTAATACGAGAAAACGGTCGCGATAATTGACTTGTTAACTGAACAAAACAGGGGCTTGTTTTTAATTATTTCAATATTAGGATATAACTTCAGAAATATTATTATCTGCCCCCAGGGCGGTTCTCTGCTTCCATACCTGTCAAAAAAACATGCTAATTAATTCAAAAAAAAAAAAATTTAATAATTTTTTCATTTTTTTTTTTTTATGAATGACATAAAAGGGTTAAAAACAAAGCGGGTTGGTCGTCTGGCTGTATCGGCCTGCAGACTCTGAAGTGGAGCCTGATCCGATCTCAGTCTGGATAACTCGTCAGACTCATCACTGCGTTAATCACCACTTGAGAAAAAAAAAGACCCCCATCTTCCCGAAACCATTAAAGCCACTTTGGTCACTTTTTACATATTTCATTAGCCGTCTTAACTGACGCTCATTATCCCCCAATTAGCCCTCATCCTGTCATGTGGTCTCTATTCCTCATGTCAATCTCTAATCACTTTCCTTTCCTCCCTTGGCCTTTTTTTTCTCTTTTTTTTTCTCTAACCCCGTTTGCCCTCTTTGGTTTTGACCCCCCTGCTCTCTCTCTCTCCGTGTCCGTCTTCACAGATAAGTAGGCATCCCTCACCTTTCACATAACGTCACATGGTAGCAATCAGAGTGGGCTTTGGCAGACAAATTAGGGCAGTTAATGTGGACCGGAGATCAGTGCAGAGGCGGGCAAGCTGGTGCTAAATGCCAACAGATGGGGCCTGAAGTGGACTGGGCCGGTCTAACTCAGTGTGGTACAGTATCGCCCGGGGTGTAGAGCTGACAGAAGACCTGAGCTAAGAGAAAAGAGGAGCATTCCCGCTAATTCTTGTTTTCCAATAATGAGAAACGGAAGGCTTCAAAGCATGGAAATGTTTAGATAGAGACGATGGCAGCTAATTTCAGCCCAGAGACGACGGAAGGGTTTTTTTTTCTGTGTGTGTGTGTGAGTTTTTTTTCTCATTAATCCTGGGTGTTATCTGGGATTAAATTCTGTGCAGAGACCTCTTTTGTCAACATTATTCTGTTTTAACTGCGCCGCGTTCCTCCCGGTCCATTTATAAAGACCTTCCTGCGTTCCAGTAAATGAGTCAGATTTTTTTAAACAATCTCTCCCTCTCGCTCAGCGCTGAATTATGCATTTTTAATCAAATGTTTGGCCGAGATGACCGATGTAACCGAAAGCCAGTTCAGCACGGATATCCCTCAGATGCCACATTTTCACCGATCGGTCTGTCATCACTTGTGAAAGTACGAACGAACTCCGCGCTCCGAGATGCAATTATTCAGGATGTATTTCTCATATAAAAATGTGTGGCTCAACATTCGGCGCTGGGAGGGAGAATTTCTCATGATTATATTCCTGTTAATCTTGTTTGAAGACGTCTGCGTTGTCTTCGATGATTTATTGAACTCGTACGCTGGATCCAGCGGCGGCGAGCGCAGAGTCCTCTCCATCTGCCATCAGGTCTGAGCAAAGTGTCTCTAATGCCTGCTTCACTCGACACCACGTGTTTGACTTGCATGATGGTCCCTCAAGATTCACGCTGTCAGATCAGGCCATCACAGCGCCATAAATTTGTGGCGGGTCTCAGTCGGAAGGCTGGCAACGCTAAAAGTTTGACCAAGACGATTTATCGTAGCCCACAGAAGTCTAGGAGGTTCTGGAATCGTCCTTGCTTGCCACCGCGTCCGGGGTGGTCCGCCGCGCCAGCTGCAGACCCTTCGTGTCGACGCGGTAACCCATAAAGCATTTCGTGGGAACGTTTTCAAGTTTGACACCTTCATAGACTTTAGTTTGAGGAAGAACTGGAGCGATGGGGGGAAAAGGTCAGTTACACATTTAAAACACTAGGAAGAGTTTTCTCAACCGTTGGTCCGATTTAAAGCGAATCTGGTGCATTTGAATTTTGGGGAGATCTATCCTTTATTGTTTTAGTTCTTATTTGACTCATTATGGGAGATTTTTTCTGGAAAAACACTGTTTTTTGGACATAACTTCCACATTTCATTTGAGGAGATCAATCAGGGGGATTGGGGGCCTTTTTGGTCGTACGCCCTGGTTGTTGGGGACGACAGCATAGGCCTAGTTCACATCAAGTGATGAAGAGGAGGGTCAATCATGGTGTGTTGTATCTGCCGCCTTGGTTTCTCACCAACAAAGCTTTTTTATTACTCCCTCGCGGTATTCCTTCAATGAAACTTGAAATCTGTCAACCTACTGGTCAATTTCAGAACATGCTGGGATCGATGCCCGGTTCCAACTACACAATTTAGCCCAATTTGCGGCATGATCTGGTTGTCGCCAACTAATAGTTTTTCTAAAAACATGCCTGACCAAATATTGAATGTGGTAATGATGAGCTAATCTTATTCAAGATTGACTATTTTCCATGAAAGTAAAAGTAAATTAAAAAAAACATACCCGACCAAACAATTTGTCATATCATGGTAAATCCATGATTTCTTGGTGAGGGTATAAAGCGTCAAAAGGCTCCAAGGAGACATTCCACTCTCTTCAGCGCTTGGCAAAAACAAAAATCCCAACGTTTATCCCAGAGTGAAAGAAAAAAAAAAGCCACCCCCGGCTTGATCCTGAAGTTCTCCACAGTGATCGGATCGAGCAGTCTTGGCCGGACACGGCGCTCCAACACAATGAGTAAAGTGTTTTGCAAACATAAATGTGAATATTTGACTCGACCCCTTAAACCAAAAAAAAAATATCTGCAAAAGTTCTGTGATATGTGCAGAATTCATGTTTGTCTTATGCAGGAATTATCAGTGCAACTTATATTTGTCCATCTGCACACAATCCACTTTTTGAGCACCTTAATGCGTTCTACTCACACACACACACACGCACACACACACACACGCACACATTCCTCTTATGTTACAGGCTTTGAAGAGGCAGACTCATCCCCTTTTTCAACAGTACCCAATCAAACACAAAAGTGAGGGGCGGATTAGGAGCAGGCTTGTGCTGCACAATGCTCCTATCAGGGACCACACTGGTTTTAAATTACCCACCATTCCTTGATCATTTTCAATCACTCACTGACCCAATAACGTTTGTTTCTCCAATAAAAAAGACACAACGAATCCCAATTTTGTTCAACAGCTGTCCGCAACAATGCCCGACACTGTATTTGTGTCTGGAAAATCTTCCGTGAGGCATCCTGGAGGGGATCGGATCATTTCTGGCTCTTTTTTGTTAAATTTGATGCTTGAAAGGGAGAAGAAGACGAAGAAGAAGACGAGGAAGAAGAAGATAAAGAAGTGGTTGCTTATAGGATGCTGGATGGAGCTTTTTTTTTTGTAGTTTGATGGAAAATTGAAAGATGGAAAGGTGGAAAGATTGAAAGATGACAGATGTGCGTTGGGAGGTGTGGTCATTGTCACACATGTTGTCAGTTCCAGAGGGAGCGGTGTCTCTTTAGACGACAGCTGGTTTCACTCAGGAAAAAAAGAGATGGAGCACGGAGAGAGAGAGAGGGAGAGAGAGTGAGAGGTTGGGAGAGAGAGAGAGAGAGAGAGATCAGACCTTCACCTCTGAATATTTATGATCATGGTCTACACAGATTTCTTGCCACATTTTTTGCGGTTTTCGGGGGCGCGGGGGGTGGGGTTAGTACTTGGTGACCCACACACACTCACTGTCAGGCCTACGAGAGTGTTCACAGATATGTTCAGATATTCACACGTGCGTTCGCTGCGTCTGAGGGGAACGAGATGGAGTGGAGGGGGGGGGAAATAAAAAAGGGAAATAAGTCATCATCATAATGGAAAGCCATGAATGAGGCAACAAGTTAGAGCAGTGCATTAGGGGAGAGAGAAGATTTAAGAAACAGACCCTGACACACACACACACACACACACACACACACACACACACACACACACACACACACACGAGGAGACCTCATGCTGTAAAATACAGTTTTGAAGCTTTGAAGCGCAGTGGTAATGAGGCTTCATTTAAAGCCAATGATGCCGCTTTGGCAGCTTATTAAAGCAGCATTGGTGAGCCCACTCATCTGCCGCTGGGGGGTGTGTGTTTGCTGGGATTTGTGTGCGAGCGTAAGTGGGATATGGAGGGGAAAGAAAGGACACTCTTTGGCCAGATCCACTTTGCTCTTTTTCGGCAGCACTCTCCCACTCAAGTGGTTCTCCAGAGCTCTGCGTTTCACTTTTGCACAGATTTAGGAAGGAAATAATAACCAACATAGTGTAACGTTTTATGCAGCTATGAGTGGCAACGAATGCAAGGACAGGTTCTCGACTATTCATGCTTCATAATGTCAGCATAAAAACGGATTTATCGATGTAGGATACGGAGGGAGCAGCTCATTTAAATTTCAGCTATGAAACAGTTTAAAGTGACGTTGGATATTATTTATAAACAGGTGCTGAAACATTTTACCTGTGTACAAAGTTGTTTATCCTTACAGAGTGTGGATTAACACCAACCTTAAGCCTTTAATTCACTCACTTATCCCTTTAATTTATTTTTCTCGCTCAAGTCTCTATTTCTAATTGAAAAATGAGAATGAAACAGTTTATAATATGACCCATTAGTAGCATGTAGCTGCTAAAGGGTAAGGGTCCAAGGACGGCGCCCTGAGGGACACCGCGGCTAAAAGAGGCCGCTGAGGAGGAGACATCAACTGTGGCTAAATAGAAACTCCTTTTAGATTAGTAGTAGTAGTGACAAAAGCCACCTCTGGGTACAATTTCATGCAGATTCAACCATGAATTTGTGATTCATTACCAAAAAAACCTTCAGAAATGACCTATTTGGCCATGACTAAGATGGATAAAGTTAATACAATATCACTTAGGGAGGATCTGATGTTACATCATCCAAATCTAACCATCTCAAGCATATGCCAAAACCTACCTCTGGGTAAAATCTCGTGCAAATCCATCCATTAGTTTCGCAGTAATCCCAGAAACAAACATACATTAAAGGTAAAGACAATCCACTATCCAGTTGATGATCCAGATCGCAGGAAATGAAAGATAAAACTGAAAGGAAAGAAGATAAAAATAATCATAATGAAGTTATGAGAAGTCTTGCGGACAGACCGGCGGTCAAACCCAACGCCTTGATTAGATTTACTCTATTACCGTACATTGTTGAATCACTACTTCCCTCTCCTTCCAGAGGAGTCCCTCTTAAAGGAACATCTCCCTCCTTCATCCTAGTGTCCTCCTCAAATCCTGCATGTTTACAGTTTGGTGTCAATTGGTGTAATCACACTTTTATCTGTTTTCTTAAGGCGAGGGAACAACGGTTCCCTTCTGCAGAGAACACTAGAAAAAGGGAGAGATGGAAAGTTTGGCAGTGTGTCAGAGAGGGAGGGAGACCTGCTGAAGGTAACCTACCAGAATCCATCATGAAGGCTGGAGTTTCATGGAGACCCTGTTCAAACTTGGCTTTAAAATGCGAAAAATGATTTTTTGTCAATCATGCGTCTCCAAATGTGTCCAGCTGACCACTTTGGATTCTTCTTTGCTTCTTACATCACCTCTGCTACAAGGTCAAAGGGCGCCGGGAAGAGTTATCACTCATGTTAGTCAAGCGCCCGATTTGTTTCGCTAGCTTGCATGGGCCACCTAAGAAGTTGGAGATGTTTCAAGGGCTGATTTATACGTAAGAATAAGGTGGGAATCCGTCCAGCCTTGAGACGGACGCTCATTTGTCCTCTTTTTGAGATCATGGGGTGCATTGGGTTTTGCTGCTGCCTCACTCTTCAGAACCTCCTATTTTATTTCTGAAACGCTGCTAGTGACTCTGATAATGCTAAAGCGATAACAACAAATCAGATCAAACACAGATGTTTACTGTTGACGCGGGCCAACGCAGCTGCCAGCAGCACGTTGGATTAAGATTGACTGCATGATGCGTTCAATGTCTATTCAGTAACAGCCGGTTTTTGGACGAAGCAGGATTGTAACGCCATGTGCTCAAATGTAAACTTGTAAAATGTAGTATTTGGCGTGAAACCTGAATAAAGTTTTTTTTCTGAAGGAGCCACTTGTGATTGTTTTCATGGTATTTAGTCAAAAATAATGTGATATTTGATTTTGTCCGTATAAATAGCTTTTATTCGCTGCATTCTGCAAAGCTTCCTCCTTTTTGGCGTTATGCAAGTGGCCGACGTAGTGAAGCGCCAGAAGTAGCTCATAACCTGAGGACATTTCAGGGGCTAATATACTTGTACGGACTATTCGTACTGTTGAGACCGACAGGCCAAAGTCATTTACGACTTGCTTAAGAGCGCAGGTTGAGGTCCCCCACCTCCAGTACTGATGACGTCCTTGTTGGAGACAAGCGATCGGATCACAACACGTCTAGGCGGCGCCCACTCGTATTTAGCGACGTGTCTCGCTGTCCATTTGCGATGCCCATCGCTCAATACGCATTTTTAAAACCCAGTCTAAACAGGGCCTTAGACTCTGATCTTTTATCTGAATCCCCTATAGGACCACCCATCTGGATCCCCAGTCCGCAGCGGTTTTCCAGGTTGTGAAGTCACGCGGGATGGATGTGCTCCATGCAAAGACAAATCTCCTAGCATGTATCTGCGATCTCTACACACAAACCCTCCATCATAGCCACGCTGTGGGAGAGTGATGATAAATGAACACCTTCATGTAATTTACCTCCAGGAGGATGGATGGCTTGTTTGGTTAGAGGGTGGGGAATCAAGGCGAGGGGAGGCTGTAGGTGAGAGAGACGGGGGAGTAAGGAGTTTCCTGCGCTGGACCTTACTCTGGAGTTGGGTTTCCTCAGAGGTGAGGTATACGTTCAACTGTGTGTGTGTGTGTGCCTCACTGTTTATTTACAGAATTTAGCTCTTGCTCCATCCATAGACGAAGAGGAGTGGAGTTACCCAGTCCTCTCCCCCTTCTCCCCCCCCCTCCGAGACAAGCCCCCGTGAGTGGAAACACACCAGAGCAGCACAGCATGTGTGCATAGTTTCCAATTGGAAACACACACGTATCAATTTGATATTATTTCCGCTGCTCGGGCTAATGACCGCGCGCAAAGAGACAAATGATCACCGCCACACACAGCTCATTAACTAATAATTTATTTTTTTTATCATTTAGATGAAAAAGTCAGTGGTTCATTGCCTCAGAGGAAAATGTACAAGGAAGACTTTGATACAACAAAAATGAAAAGCAGGACTGAAGTGAGGAAAGAGTCCTCTTGTTCCCCCGAGAAAGGAAGATGGGAAGTGTTTTCCTGTGAGTAAAGCATAATTCCGCTGATGTAATCAAAGTTGATGGGTTGTTGTGTCAGTTCCTGTCTCTACCTCTGGGAAAAGCAAAGGGTCCCATCAGCCTGTTTCACATTTTTACATCGATTCTCATCAAAGTCATTTACAATTGAGCGGTTGTTGTCTGGAAACAACATCAAACCGAAACGGAATACATTCTGTGTAACATCTGAACCACATCTTCAGGCGGCGATCACAAAAGCATATGTTTCTGCTTTCTACATCCATAGAAGATCATCTGGTTTGTACATCCATCCACGTGAGTCATCCCAGGCCAAGTGATGCTTTACAAAACACAACATGAACGGTGGAGGCAGTTCAGTACATATTTACAACATTTAAAAAATGTGTCAAAACTTACTAAACAAAGCAAGATGGAAGTCAAACGGAAAATAACGGGAACCGGACCAGGAAAGTATGACAGATAATTCTTCATCGTGGGCTGTTCTGGATAAACAGTGGCAAATATGAGGACCCGGGAAGGTCTGCCTTCAAACGAGAGCTCTCACCTCCCGGCGTGTTCAGCTCTTGTGCATATCACTTGTTTACTTGGGTAGGGTTACACACACACACACACACACACACACACACACACACACGCACACATGCACACACCTGCCAATGCAATAATTACTACAAAGGGTGGGAACAAAGAAAGCAGTTATAGCCTCCGTTCCGCGACCGACCCCGCTGAGTTTTTCTGGCGTAAAACCCCAGGACAGCTCCCCCTGTGAAACCGCCTTTAACAATACAACATCTGGCTCCCTCCCGCTTCCTACCGCTCCTCCGACGCTCAAGGTGGGCTCTTGAGAAAGTGAAAACGGAGAGCAAAAGTCAAGGATTCTCCCCAAATCTACGTTGACGAATCGTAGGTCCAGATCCGAGGACGGCGCGGCTCAGCTCCAGCACCAGAGTGTCGGCTGCGTATGAAGTTCCAGAGAGGCCTCAGCGGCACGTAATTTGACCATCCATCATTATTTGTCACATCGTATTCACATACCCCGGTGAGGAGACTCCAGCACCACCTGTCACACACGCCGCCGTGGAGAGCACCAAATAAATGACCTATGAGAAATCAAAGTTTGCAATAACTCAACTTGGCTACGTCCAGACCGCCGCTCTTAATGCACAATTCTGATTTTGTGTGTGTGTAGCTGTTCGCATTACTCTCGAAATGTGGCCTGTATCAGACTTCAAACTGACTCGGACGTGCGAAAGAAGGATAACACAGAAGTTCCGAGCAGCACGCCGTTCTCATGGAAGCCACTAAAGTCAGTTTGAACCCTTTCGTTTAATAGTGGAGGTGTGAATAACGACGTTTATCGTGTTTATAGCGATGTTTTCGAGTGCAAAGCGACTCCCAGCGGAATTCCGATCTGATGGTTCAGACTGAGGTCACACTGCAAAAAATCCCAAAACCATGTCTGATTTGGGACCACATACGGAAGTGGCCCAAACAGGAACTGGAAAAGATCAGATTCCATGTGGTTGGTGTTTTTCACACTGATGTTTAAAAGTCACTTATGAGCAAAAAATCCGGGGGGGACATTTTTCCTGCAGTAGTCGCCTTGGTGACTACTAGGTGACGCCGATTCCTTGCCGGTTACGTTCATGCACCAAACACGCAATTTGTTCCACCAGTAAGGACCAAATAAGCTGCCGAGGAACAACCCCAGAGGGGCAACAAACTTAATCAGGCACTTAAAAACTAATCAACCCGAGGAACAAAGTAAGTTTCAATAAGCTAGTGTTGGCAGAGCGGCTAAAGCTAACGAGAGCTGAGATCCAGCCACGAGACCTCGTTATTTCTGTCATGTATGTATGTGTGCTGTCAATCAGGGTTCCAAAACTTTTTAGGAAAGAAATCGGAACCAAAATCGTTGTCGGTCGGTCGGACTTTAGAAATAGGTGATGGGAAATCAGCCAATAAAATCACAGTTGGTTCACCTCCAGTTTATAGTCATGTCTTTTTAGGGTGAGAAGCGACTCCTGCTGGTGCAGCTTTGTGACGAATGCCGGTTGAAGACGCAGCCAAAGTCGCATTAATTCCGATCTGAGTCGTAACTAAGACGCCAGTAATCCGACTCGTGTCTGATCTAGCCACATATATAGAAGTGGGCCAAATCGGATCTGGAAAAAAAACCGATTCTATGTGGTTGGTGCTCAAAAAGTCACTAATGAGCAAAAAAAATCCGACGGTGGGAACGTTTATCCGTGTGAACGCAGCCTTTCGTTACTCTTTGATTTTGGATTAGAATACTAAAAAGTCACATGAGGCACTCTTACGTCATAATCAACTGTCACGGTGCGACCCGCCTTCATTGTGTCACAAACATGTACGATCAGACCCTCCACCTGTGTGAGTGTGAGTTCTTTCACAGTTTGAAATACATTCCCAGAAGATGTGAAAATATCAACCGCAGTGCAGGACAGAACGCCGCCGCCAACCGTCACTGTCGCCAGTGTCGTCACAGGTCTAAAACGCCGAACCCGCCGCGTGCAAACGGGTCTGGGAGGAGGGAGGGTTTAGGGGAGGATGGTGGCGGACACACAGATGAGAGCAGAGGAGACACGCTTTTGGAAGAAAGACAAACCAAACATACCACTGCAGCCGGAGGAGCGTAACCACGAGAGGAGCGTGACATGCCTGTCGGCACACAGGCCGCCGTGCCAGTTTGATGTGCCCCTTAGAACTGTGTTTATCTTCTACTCTACTTAAATAAATTCTAATGTGCTTTACAAAATGAAGTAACAGCATAAGGCAGATAAAAAGCATGAGAGCAACCAGACGAGTCTCTCTGCGGCTTTTTTTTTTTTTTTTTGAATGGTCTTGTCTTCCAAAAGCCTCTTAATTGAATTTAAAAAACGGACCATGCTTATTTGGCAACGGATGACAGAGACCGCGTCGGGGCGGCGCTAAATGGAGCGGGGTGGAGGGGGCGGAGGGCGGGGGGGGGGGGTTTCCTTTGCATTTGGATCCCCATATTGGTAAAGCCCTCGCTCTGTAAGATTTTTTGATGGACCACAAACATGCAAACATTACAAAGTATATGAGGAATGAAATATGATCCTCTCATGTCATTATACAATCAGTGAGCATGAAAAAAAACCCAACAAAAAAACAAAAAAAAAGAAGAACTTTCCAGCCTCATTCATTTCAGCGAAATATGCGAGAGAGAAAAAACACAGCTATGTTGTTTATCTGACTCTGTTTTCGTTTTACTGCATGAAAAGGAACTCTCGTTTCAATCTCTTATTATGGCAAACAAAGCATGCCAGTCACCGGACACATCGGGAAAAGGTTCAGACATTTAAATACGAAGACGACTGGCCACACAGGAACATCTGGAAGGCCACTACGCTGTTAGACAACATCCACGCGGCTGAAATGTCGCTATTGTTCTGGAAAATTCCAGCCATTTGTCCACACTGCTTAATCTTTCCGTCAGAAAAAGTGACGAGCAATGAGTTACGATGCTGATGTATTTCTTTATAAACCTCTTATGAGAGGGAATAGTGGTGAAGAGGCACAGCCCCCCCAACCGCCCCCCCTCCCTAGTCTGGAATGTGACTCACACATGCTAAGATGCTGCTTAAACTGACACAGAAAAGCCAGGATTTTGGATGGACGAGATAAAACGCAACCACGGCAAGAATACAAACTCTATTACGAGTGGTAATATAGCAGATATAAAAGTCTAAGTGAGCAGTTGGTTCTGTTCGGGCTGTGTGGCGGTGAGACGGAGGTCTGCTGTGGAAAAATGTTCCTGCAAAGGCGGCCCTTGGTTCCTCGCGGGACAGAGTTTCATTACAGTCTGTAGGCAAAATTTTGAGGAGCTGTCAGCTCCCGATGATCCAAAAGAACCGGGAGGAGGCCGAGCTGAGGATGTGCAGCTCTCTCTCTCTCTCTCTCTCTCTCTCTCTCTCTCTCTGTGTGGGGTGACAAAGATCCTCTGAGGAGTGTGCGGAGTGTGAGCGCTGGTGGATTATACGTCCAAAAAACGGTGGCAGGAAGGAAACATTCAGCCTTGAAAGGAGGCTGAGGGTCGGGGGGGTTGGTAGTTTGGTGACAAGTGGACATTTCCGCTGTCGTCGTCGAGGGAGGGAATGCGTCTGCTGTCGTTTACACTTCATACCCTCTTTAATGGTCCCTTTTTAAGGCAAACCAAAGTGACACACAGGACAAAACAGACAAAACGTAAAAAAAAAAAAAAATACAAAGGAAAATAATTATACAATATACACAACGCGTGGTCCTTAAACAGGTAGGGTACATGCAGTCTTTCTAATGTGCAGAGTTCCTGTGATGGAGAGGGCAAAGGATTCTGGGTGAGGAGAGAGAGGTCACCGGGTAAGGGTTTATGAAAAGGCGGAGCTGGGATCGTTTCCCCATCACGCTTTGCTGCACTTCCCTTTCTTCTCTTTGCGCTGGAACTTCCTCAGGCGTCTCGTCCAAACGTCCCTCCACTGGATCACCAGGCTGTTCTTATCCGCCACAAGGCCCACGCGCTCCGCCCCCGGACCAGAGCCTCCAGCCCCGGTCCCGACGCCTGGACCGGCGCCCGTCGCGCCGTCGCTGCCGCCCATTACCAAGAACCGTTTGCTCATCTGTATCTTGGGACATTTGCAGGCCAGGTCCTTCATGTGCACCCACAGGACGTTGTCGCCTCGCTTCAAGGGCTCGCCGCGGCTCTTGTACACGGACACCACGTTGACTGAGAACTTAGCCCAGTCTCCCACCGTCTCCATGTCCAGCACGTTCACCTGGACCGCTGGGGACACATTCAACAAAAGATAGGATTAGTAATCCAAACACTATCCGGTTACTGGTATTGATAACGGATGCTGCTGGCTCACCGTAATCCTTCTTGCAATATTTCTTCATGTTGATCTTCAGGTTGCCCTTCACTGGTTTACAGTAGGACTCACAATCTGCGAAAAAACACACACAAAAACGTCACTCACTCTATGTCCTGCTTAACTGTTTGGTTGAAAATATCTTCAGTCTCTATTTCTTATTGGAAAATGTGAATGAAGCAGTTTTTAATAAGACCCAGTGGCAGCATGGATATGATAAACAGTAAGGGGCCGAGGATAGAGCCCTGGGTGACACCACCGTCCAGGAGGATGCATTAATACTGAGAAAGTTCTATTCGATAAGTAGGATTTTTTTTTGCTATATTATAGTATGATAGGACTTATTAAAGAGAATTATGAACTCAAATCAACCAAAAAGTATCGTAGGTACTTTTCTACAAACATGCTTTATCAAAAAGTTTAACTCATCTAATCATACCCATGAAAAGTCGGGGATACAATGGAATCGGAATGTTAACCCGATAACTCCTAATATATTGCCTATACAGACCTTTCAAATTGTATTGCTTATATAGAACTTAATGCAAGGAAGAACTGGATTGATTTTGGGAACGATCAGTTGCACATTTCTGAGTTTTATTTAAAAAGGGTTTGGGCCATGATTTCTCCACCATTGGACTGATTTAATCCAAATTCGGTGCGAATGAGTTCAACCAAGTAGCTACGTATCATATTCTAGTCTAAAAAAACTGTTTTTCAGACATAACTTCCTAATTGTTGGGATATTCTTGTCCGGACTTGATGCATGTAAATAAATCCGAGGAGATATATCGTGACGAAATCATATTTTACTTTAAGACGATATGAATAATCTTTTTTTTAATGAAATACTATGTAAAAGCAGGGGGAATTGCAGGTACAACCCCGGGGATTGGGGACTTTTTGGGGGATATACTATTGCTGTCAGGGGCGACAACATAGGTCTAATTAAAAGCGACTTATTTTTACTGTTTAACTACGATTGACCGTCGTTTTATGCCAAAATTAAAGTGCCTAAAAAGGTTAAATGATATAAATGATATAAAAGATGCCCAGAAATAAAGGACAGTGAAGGGTTAAGCAAATGCATCACCCTCAGATCTTTCTACCGCCTCTCTAAATTACGCACTCAAAGAAAGACTTACACACTTGGACTCTTGACGAGGTTACATTTCAGGACCCTTTCTCAGCATTTCATAGTACATTATGTGCTGCTCCTAAATACAAACTTGCACATCTGTAATGCAGAGGCTGTGTGACCAAACTGTTATGTGCTGTGAAACCACCAATAAACAAACCCAAATGCAAGAGAACGACTCACTGCGTGGTTTTTTTTTTTTGGGTACTTGTTTTGTTTGATAACCTTGTGGTGAGTATTCTCCTACTAATAATACTCTGTAGTTTGTGAATGAACCAAAGGCAGCCAGAGGAGCCGGAGAGGCCTGGATTAACTTTAGCCTGGTTTAGTTTGTGTGTGTTAAAATACAATTTAGACAAATCGCACATCAAACCCCCAGCGCCAGGCGGTGCTGGGAGGTAAGTGAAACATACCAGAGTAATAAAAGTGTTCACTTTGACAGGTTTTCTGGGATCTTGAGGAAAGACAGAGCGTAGTGGAAGCAGGTCATGGTTGGATGTAAGCGAGCAGACCCCGGCTGCCAGCCTGATGACTCGGACCACACATCGGACCGATGACCCCTCCTGACCACTAGTCGCCGATGAGACGTTACTTAATTCTGATGGGGACCGAGCGACCCGTCTTCCTGGATGATTTTTTTCATTCATGTTCTGCTAAACACCGCCTTCTCAGAGTCACGCAGATGTGGAAACTGCAGTGGAAACGATTCCGCAGTAAATTCTGTAACTCCAGCGGTTCTGCCGGTGCTCGAAGCGGCGGCAGAAATCTCATTGGCCACTTCCAAGGAGGGTCGTTCGCAACTTTTTAATCAAGAAAGTTGTGTATTGGTTAGGCGTTTGCACATGTGAGCAATAAGTCCAGGTTTTGTAGTGAAATACATTTTCCATTCCAGCAGAGGAAATGAGGAAAAAAGAAGAAGTGGTCATGGCTAGAATCAAGTAGCAATTGAATGTTAAGTATTACACTGTGTTTTTAAACGGCGCTACCGCTGCTACCGGAGACGCTGTGAAAGAAGGAGACGCTGTAAATGATCAGAAAGGCTTTATTGTATCCCTGAAAAGAGGATATTGTGGAACGGACATCCCCGATGCTGATGTCGCCGTTCCTGCAGATCCTTTGTAATAACTAAAAAACTATTTCATTGATCACTTTCAACTTTTATAACCAGGTAGAACGTAGTGTGAGGAAGTAGTGGGTTGATTTTGGGTAAGTGCAGTTTAGTTTCCAGGCCATAACTTCTCAAAACGCCGTTCTTTTTGAATGAAAAACACGTTTTTTTGGATATAACTTCCTAACTGTTGGTCTGCTTTAGTCCAAATTTGGTTTAATTGAATTGACTCAAAGAGATTTATCTCATATTTATCATATTTTACTCTAATAGTATATATTTCACTCTCAAGGTGGAGCTCTTTGTACAAAGGACACAGTTTTTCGGACAAAACTTTCTAACCTTAGGTCCAAATTAGTCCAAATTTACCTCAATCAAACATCCTCGTCGAAATGTATATAAAAAAAACTGTTTTAGTCCAATATAAATTTAGCAGAGAAAATCGTTTACTGTATTTATCTTCCTTATATAATCCCTTTGGGATCTGATGTTAGAGAATACTGCTAACTTCATAGAAATAGTTAGTTTGGAGATTATTAAAAAATCACATTTAATTTGAGGGGTTCTATCATGGGGATTGTTTGTACAACGCAGGGGAATGGTGGCTTTTCGGCGATATGTCCATGTGGGCATATGTCCATGCGATATGTCCATAGCGGGTTGAAAGCGTAGGCTTATTTGTACCTGATGACGCCGGATTTTATTACCTTTGGACTGTTGGATCCACTAATTTAAATGGCAAAGACACAAGCTGAGAAAATAAATGTGTCGAATTGATGGAGAATGTCATGAAGCTCATCTCCAAACATGAATCTAGAACGCTTGAGAGGAGGGACACAAGAAACTGACCATGTTACCCATTTGGAATGTCAGGGCATGAAACTGAAAAAGCACATGCTGGTAACTGGGCTGGTATCTCCGGTCGGACCTCTCGATGTGTTCAACGGGGAAAACCATTCGGTCCAGTTGCTTCCCAAAGCAAACAGAAAAATAATTTGCTGGAAACGAAATGCTCCAATTAAAAGAAAGAAAGAAAAGAATTGCACTTTTTGCGGGTTGCATGAGAGAAGGGGTGTTGCATCGTTCATTTTTTTTTTTTTTTTGGTAAGGGGGGGGGCAGATGGAGCAATGGAAGGAGGAAAGGAACCGGGGACCAGGGAGCCCATAAAAATGTCCAGGAGGCTTGGCTGTATATCAGAGCGCTGGAGGTTTTATTAGCCAGAGAGGGGAAAGAAAAGGAAAGAAAGAGAGAGAGCAGATGGCAGCTTCCAATAACCTCAAGACAGGGTTACTTTAAAAATAAAAAAGAAATCGATGAGTGGAGGTGTAGAAGTGGACGGGAGCAGAGGAGTACTTGTGAATGGATTTGTGTGTGAGTGTGTGTGTGTGTGTGTGTGTGTGTGTGCGTTACTACATATCAGAGTTTGCTGAAGGACTTTTTTTTCATCATGAGAGCATGTGGTTTCATGTGTAGGTCATTATCATCTAAGTGTGCTTGCAACTGGGACAGGCATGCATTTGTATGGATTTCATTAGATCACCGCCATTATTCTTGTGTGCGGTACACAGTGGCTGGCCTAGAGGTATCAGTGGTGAATACCGGTGGTACAACCAGAAGTTCTTCTAAATCAGAGGCTACAAAGGGACAAATATGGGTCCAATGTGCATCAACATTTCCTGAGTGTGCACAATGAGCAGTCATAACATTAAAACCACCTTCCTGGGTCGGGTCTGGTCCCTTTTTGTGCCACATCAGTAGTTCTGCTATTCACTGTTACCGCTTTTCCTTAGAGCTGGTTCCAGTGCTAGTTCGGAGCCAGAGCCTGATTTAGCACCAGTTCTTTGCTTTTCAACAGCCTAAGCAACACCTCTTGGCTCTCACAACTGGTGCCAGACAAGCACCAACTCTTGGCTGGTCTAGAGCCAAGAACAGATTACGTTATAGGGTCACATGATGGCGTGGCTCTAACTTGGCTCCTTGCCAAGAACCTGTTTGTGGAATAGCAAAGAGGTTCTTAGGAGGTGCACAAGTTGAACAAGCTAAGCACTGAACTAGCACCAGGTTCTTTTTAGTGGAAAAGGGGTGTGTCCTGACACATTTTTAACAAAACCAGTATTTGATCAACCAGAGAGTCTTTCAGCGATTTGTGCTGGAGAAGCTGTTCTCGGACACGGACTAGGCTCCACCCCCCACGTTCAGCAGTCACCCTGGGGTGCCCACGTCTCCGGTTGTCCTTCCTAAAACCGCCTTTGATGGCATTGCCCACGCTCGTGACACTTTAGGTGATTTGATCTGGGGTGGGGGTCCCTCCTTCCCCACCTATGGATGAGCCCATGGGTGAAAGCATTGCCTGGTTTCACATGAAGGGTTACTTTCTAGAAAGGCGTTTAGTGACTCGCCCACAGAAAACACTTAAAATTGGCTCCACGTCCCCCAACGCCCCCGTTCCCTAGACACTGTGCCATGACAGGGACAAATTGCATCCACCGCCCCTTCCTCAAAAACATTTATGTAGGGCTCCCACTTTGGCCGTTAAGGAAAGGAGAGAGATGGGAGTCGCTGACGTGTGTTTGGTAGCGCCTGAGTTGAATTGGCGATCAACAATTGTGTTCTTACAATCCCTAACCTTTTCCCAGGGAAGCAGAATGTACCAAAAAAAGGGCTTTACTGCGCTTTCTTTTTGTTTTCAAGAAGGCACAGAGGCTCAAACTGGAAGAGGAAACAGGATCAAAGACGTTGAACATGTGGATTGTAGCCGGAAAAGTATAAATACATGGTTTGAGATTTGAGCTGATTGGGTAGATAATACGGAAACAAGATTTTATAATCATTGAGGTTCAGTTAACGCCGGTGCCGATGCTAAAGCGATCATGCTGGAATGCTTATGCTAGCTCTAGACTACACCGCTAGCCTGCGTACGCTGATATATTTCCGTTAATGCTAACGTTAACGTTAATATTGTGCTACGATCTGAATGCCGGTGTATTTGGATTTGACCGGGAATGCGTTGGAGAGTTGTGAAACATTTAGATAATTCCCTTCCTATCTACCGGTCTTTGGAACTAAGTCGCAGCAATGTTTTGGGCTCGGCACGCAAAACCCTGTAGGTCCCAGTGCTCTCCTTCTCCGTGCAGAACTTCAAAAGACCGGACCCACCCTTCATTACTATTTAGCACCAGAATTTTTTTTTTCTTTGTCAAGAAGTGGGTTTGTTCCACCCATAAAGCGACGGCGCTTATATGGGCGAGGTGCGGAGAGTGAGCACTAACCTGATGGTTCCTCCGTGCTGCTCACCACGGCGGTGGGGTTGACCACTGGGATTTCTGAAAAACACACAAGAAATGCCAAAGTTAGTTAGTTTTTTTTTTAGTGTTACCTACGACCGCTACGTAACAGAGTAACAGGCGGTGCAAGGAAATAAAAACATGTGGGAATTCATTAAAAGTACTTCCAAACAGTGGTTTTTGAGAAGATGGGTGAATCTATTATCAAACACACAACAGGGAAATGAAGTTAAGGGCAGATGGCGTCTTTGCCCACTGAGGCCAATGAAGGGAAAACAGCGGCGTTGTTGTGTATGAGGGTTGGATTGTGACATACACGTGTCAACTATGCTCAAGAAGCCCCGCGGGGGGATCGCAGACAGCCATGGCAGATAAACAGTCTGACAGGGATCCTTATTTGTGGAGAGAGGCAAGAAAGCCTCAAATAAACCGCCGCATTCCACAGAGCAATGCGGCGGTTCCACCGTAATCTCTTCCTGAAGAGCGTAAGATTAATAAAGAGCACATCAAAAGAGGCTTAAGTGGAAGTAACGACGGAGGTCAGAGCACCCAATGAAAAGTTTGATTCAGACCCAGCACACGCCAAATACAATCCAGTTTAATGTCATGAACCTGGTTGGAATTCATTTTGAATTACGTTTTAATGTTAAGTAATTACTCACACCAATATATTTCTTCTTTTTCTTTATCTTCGTTTAAACTGTATGTAAAAGAACTTTGGGCAGCGTTTCTTGTATGAAAGCTTCTATACAAATTAAGTTATTATTTTCATTATTTTTTATCAATCATTTAATTTCCCCACCAAGAAATTAAAAAAAAAATATATATATATGGTAACATTATTTCTTTGCTTATTTTATTCCTTTGATTTAATATCTCTAAATGTACCGTAAAAGGATAAATAAGTCTTATATATATAGTCTAGTACTTATGAAATAGGACTTTCTCCACCGCCAAGGTTAATGTCTCCTCCTCACCTTTGACCCCTGGTGTTCCTCAGGGCTCTGTCTTTGGCCCCTTACTCTTATGTATATACACATTACTATACACACATTATTATAAACAGGTTCATTGTCACACAATCGTCAATAACTCAAAATGGGCTCAACCAAATAGTTGAGTAGGACATTAGGGGGGTTAAAGAAGTCAGTCCATCCGTGGAAACACCAGAGACAGAAGTTGATTCTTGGAGCCGTGCTGATTAATTGGAAAGGTGGGCGCACCAGATAAGACTTGTCCCCCCCCGCCCCCCGACAGATGCTGGGTTGACTCTTTGCTTGGGTCTCCCTGCAAACATGCGTCGACAGACGGACAGATGGCGAGGGAGCAATTCTGGATTGGATCGTCTTAAGACAGATGCAGCCCTCCCTCCGGCGCCTGTTAGCCCCTCTAAAAAGTGGCTGTTGGAATTCCTCCAGGACTTCCCTTCTAATCGTATGCGACTATCACGTACAATCTCCAGCGCTAATTAATGGATCTCCGCTTTTACCCGTAAACAGAGCGCCTGGTAGCCCGGCTCAGCCTCCGCCCGGAGGAGCTTCTTCTGATGGGGTTCTGATATTGACGGTGTGTTGGCAGGAGGTGAGGTGGGTGTTAATTGGAAAGCTGTTGTCTCTCAAATTACGGACACCCCGCTAACAAAGGTAAACGGGGGGCGTGGAGCTTTGTGGAGGCGGCAGCAGCTGCTGGAAGACACTTCATGTCTGCGTGCGACGCCTCGATGCCACATCTTGTGATGACACAGATGATGAAAGGATCATTCAGATGAGGGTGGCCGCCATCATGCTAATTGGCTGCTTAATGGGCTTGTCCTCTGTCCCGGGGTCCTGGGGCCCCCATAGGAGGTAAGATCCCCTCCATCAGGCCGCTTTGACACTCTTGTTGGGCTTCTTCTTAAATTCACATTACAGCTAATTCACATATATTATTCCTATCCCCGAAAATTCAGGTTGATTTCCAAACCGGATCGATTGAAGCCCGGGTTAACAGATACCGTCACTGGTACTGTTGACTAGTAGGGTACCGGTTTATGGACAGAATCAAGCGATCAGCTGTTTCAACCCCCGAAATTAATAGATTTTGAGAAAATTGGGTTGTATGTTTCGGACACTAGGGGGAGCTTTATCTCCAAAAGTCTTCGGGACATAGTTTCTCAACCGCTTGTCCGATTAAGACAACAAATTTGTCGCAAATTAGTCGTTTATATCACATTTTGCTTTTTTTTTAACGAAAAATACGGGCAAAACTTTTATTACACTTCACTTTTAATTCGAGGAGTTCGATCAGTGGATTGCTTGTACAAAGCAAAGGATTGGGGTCTTCTCGGGTTTATATACCCTTGCTGTCGGGGGTGACTGCATAGGTTTAATTACAAGTGGAACAAGTACCCATGGATTACAGAGCACACCTGTCTGGATAAAAACAATACTACAGTGATATGATTTCCATTGGCATCTGTGCCAGACAGGCTCTTCTACATCTGGAGTATTGAGTTTGTTGGCCGGGGTATCAGAACAGCATCACAATGCTTCATTTATAAAAGTGTGTTATGACACATTTATAACAAAAAAAATACGCAGCTCCTGCAATTTGGATATTACCCTTGGCCAAATTGTGATTTTGATAATATTTTGATTAATTGTTCACCCCAAACGCACTCAAACACACACACACACACACACACACGCACACACAATACTTCCAACGACTGGGGTTTGCCATCCATGACCGAAGTCTTTCTCTCCTTCTCGCCCATCTGCCATCTGCTCCTGAGCTGAATGTGACAGAAACAACATGACAGCATGTGGCACCGAGCGGCGCATCTCAGCGCGGCGCTGGCCACCGCTGCGGTTGGAGGTCGTCTCGTGAGTGTGTGCGATGTGTGTGCGCTTGGCTCATGATGTGGCGGGGAAGCTGCTTTCTTTTACACATGTCTGCATGCGCCGGGCAACTGGCAACTTTCGTAATGCAACATGCACACATCCAGGCTTGTCACAGGAAATTAAAAAACCTGATGTATTCAACAACAGCGAGTAGAAAACACACACACACACACACACACACACACACACACACACACAGCAAGTGGAAGAATAATAACCAAGTATTGAGTTAACACTAGCAGTTCTCCGCCGGCTTACACTTGAGCAAACTTGCCTTCAGTTTCGATTTCGCCTGACATTACATCGGGGTCCTTGTTTGAACACATGTTTTGAACCGTTCTAAATTTAATAATCATTGGATTTCCAGTGGCTTTGCGAAGCCACACGACACGGTGTACCGAATATGCAGCAACAGGGTCGAGTGTGTCCGTCAGGAGGGCCAGAAAGGAAAAAGGAGTTGTGGGAAGTGTGATTTCAATTACGCTCTGTAACCTCTACGCTTTTAATGTGTGTGCTGCTTCTAGAGCGGTCCATGACGTCATTCTAGATTATCCCCCTCTAGGTCTGGTGTTTTCACAATGGGACTGGTCGGCCTTGATGCTCAGGCCGATCCACAAGCTGATAAAACCCCGAAGTGGAGGCCGTCGGCGTTCTATGCAGAGCGGCATCACGGCTGCGCACCAACATATGAGTCACTTACTGATGCAGGGCGCCACAGGTGAGCGGCTCTGCTGGTAGCCTTTGGCGCAGCGGTTGCAGGTGATTCCGGTGACGCCGTCCTTGCAGGGGCACTGGCCCGTGGTCTGGTTGCAGGTCTTGCCCGCAGCGCCCACAGGGTGGCAGTCACAGGCTGGGGGGTGGAGGTCAGGTGTGAAAGGGGGAGGGAGGGTCGATGGATAAGAAAGAGGAGAAAGGGAAAAACAAACAAACAGTTGGATGTTAATTCAATTAAGCTGTTGCTGAAGTGACTCACATGTGACATCAGCTCATTCCTTGGACATTTCAGAGTTTGTGCATTCTTGTATTCTTGTTTTCTTTTTATATCAGGGCTCAAATATGCACGACCGTTCTGCTCTGGACTTCAGGTTCCTCCAGTTCTGCTTTTCTTCTTCACATTCCCTTAAATATTGCCTCTCTAGCCGGCCTGATCTCTCTTTGCAGCACCAGCCAGCATTCACCCATTCACCCATTCACACACACACCCACACACACACACACACACACACACACACGATGGTGAATGTGTGCTGGTAGTGTTGCCATGGTTGGTGCCAGCGACTCATAAAGACTGATCCGACGCTCCTCTCCTCTTTCCGTTACAGCTGTTCTCTATTTTTGATATTATTGTTCTCCAAATCGGTACATTTGTATTTAAATGTAAACATAAAAGTACCGATGTAACATCCAGGCTGAGATTCTTCATCAGAAAATCCTGTGGTCGTCTTTCTATCAGGTATCGTGGAGTAATCAGATCTGATTTGGTTTTATTAACTCTTATTATGTCTCTGCATGTTTTTAACACTAACTCTAGTTTGCCAACTTTTGAAGTGTGTTTGTGATTCCGTATTAATCATGTGTAACTCTTTCTACTCTTGGGTGTGGTTTTTATACAAGCCTAAATTTATTTTAAAAACATTTAATTTTCCTTATCATTTCCTTTTCATGTCTTGTTTTGATGTTGTGAAATAATAAATATTAAAAAAAAAACACAAATTAATAAATAAATATGAATTAATTAATCATACACAAAAAAAATAAAAAATAAAAATAAAAATATATTAACAATTCAATAAATAAAAATTAACAGATACCTACATGAATAAATAAATAAATAATAAATTAATATAGAGTGGTAACCCCTCCTACACCAGCTGGACTGACATTGGGAGCTAATTGGGGTTGAGTATCTTGCCCATGGACTTTTAAACATGTAGAACAAGGGGGCCGCGGATCAAACCGCTGACCTTTCTGCTTCCCAAACCACACCAGGACAAAAAAAACAACCTGTGCTTTTAAAGAGAAGGAAAAAAAAGCTAATTTCTATGTAAAAATGATTGGAAAAGACTAATAAGGAGGAGGAAGAGGCATGAGTGTGACGAGAGCAAGAAGCGCTCACTCAGCCGTCCTCTCCTCTCTTGTTTCCGTTCTGTTAATGTTATTTGGAGTCTGCTGCCTGGCCGGTGACACGCACTACGTTTCCTCACTTCCTGAAAGTTCACATGATGCCCGGCAAACGCCAACAGCAACAAGCAATGCTCCGGTCACCTCGCTTGGAAAAGCCTTCGCTGGTTCTAGGAGAATTATTGGATCCCTCTCAAGCAATGTGAGGCATTTTTTTGGGGGGTTGGAGGCTCTGTTTAAGAGCTGGCATGTCGGTCCGTGACCTTCCCAGAGAGCTTTACAAGATGTTCAAGAGGATGAAAGGGAGAAGCAAAACACTGGGAGTGTGAGAAGTGACGGAGAGGATTTGAGAGAAACAGGGAGGGAGTCAGAGACACGGCGCTGCAGCTTAATTCAGAACCACAGACCTCTGGTGGTCGAACTGCAGTGAATCTAATCAACCTGCAGCTTCTCTGATGCTGGTATCCAACCAGGCGGACATATCTGTGACGTTTAATCAAAGCAGAGCCAAGACTCCAGCGCTCTCAGCAGTAGCGACCCATTGGTTTCACTTAAGTTCTGGCGTCCTCTGTCCAGAACAAAACAAACGTAGAGCACAGAACAGTTTAGAAACACAAACCAAATATTGATGAAAATACAAATAACCAACAAATACAAGAACGTTCCGCCTTTTCCTCTTGATTTCAGTGGAAGTCCTTGGAAAGCAGACGAAGGCCAGTGAGAAATTACCCAATCAAACTTAAGAATGAGTGCGGAAGCCAAGTGCAAACATGGTGGAAATTGAGATCCCGAGATTATTCTATCCTGATCTCAGGATAACAAAGCCTATTTTCTCATGAAAATGACTTAATTATTTGATTATATCCTTTAAAAGCTGATATCATGGATTTGTTATCGCTGCTAAAGCCGACACAGATTCTTCCTCGTTAACGTGATAACTCAAAAACTATTTCATGGATCAACTTCATCTTTTATATCCACATAGACCTTAGAGGGAGGAAGAACTGGAGCCATTTTGGGATTGGTCAGTTTCATATTTCCATCACTAGGAGATCTTTCTTGTATATATCTTATTTTACTAAATAGGAGAAGCTTTTTAACGGTAGAGACTGTTTTTTCGAACATAACTTCATTACCGTTTGTCCAGTTTAGTATACAAGTTACTCTTCATTATCGAGTCACTATGGGATCTGATCTTCGAGCAGACTGCTGACTTCACAGAAATAGTTTGGTTGAGTTAAAGTCGACTTATTGAGATTATAAATGGTTCACATTTAATTTGAAGCGTTCAATCATGGGGGGGTTGCATGTACAACAGAGAGGATTATGGGCTTTTTTTGGGAGATCTACCCCAGGCCTAGTTTCGGTACCTTTCCCCTTATAGAAGACAGCCTAAATCTGACCTGAAACGGGCTCAGCTGGAGGTTTAAAGAAGACAATGAATCAGGCATTTTTGTCTATTAAGTTCTTAATAAGAGCTCCAGTAAAGCAAAACAACATTTTTTTATGAACTGAGTGACATTATCAAAGTTTTTATGGTAAGTATATGGTCTTTGTGTTATCCTGTTAAATACGTTCACAAACTGTAAGCACGTTCACATACCGCAGTGGAAATAACGAAACGCATCAAATTAGCTTTTTTTTTTAGCTTATTTGTTTGTTTGTTTGTTTTATGTTGGGACCCCCTTCAAAACGAAGTGATTCATCTCATGGGGTTTATCCTTATGAATGAACAAAACAATAAACGACTAAGGCCACGATGGTAAAGCGTTGTGCTAAACTGAACTCAAAGAGCTAACATTTCTGTGCATGAATTATTAGGTTATTATTATTATTATTATTATTATTATAAGTTTCACACAGAGGTTCCGGGATAAAAGGGGAGGGTCGCCTCCGGTGGCATCCGGCATAAAATCATTGACAAAAGGTTTGACCTTTTGATTATTTTTTATCTTTCTACTGCATATCTTTTTACTTATGTCTGGATATCTGTTGTTTAATTCTTGTATCCGTTAGGTGACCTTGAGTGTCCAGAATGGCACCCATAAATAAAAATGATCATTATTATATATTATTACTAAATCATTACGCAGAACATGAAATTGATTTCCAAACCGGACATGAAGGAGCTCGGGTTACCAACAAGAACCATCACCGGTACTGTTAACCAGCATGGTAGCGGCGGTAACTATGGGTTGAACCGGACCGTCCGCTGTGGCGGAAGGGAACAGCTTAGAATCTGTTGAAATGCAGGCATTTGTTTTCAGGCCAGAGCTGACTGCTGGAACCCATTCGCCACACAGGGTTCTTAATAACACCACCCGGTGCAAAACGTGTCCCCTACTAATAACTTCTGACAAAGAGCAGTCCTGCTAAGGCCCTTACTCCACATGCACACATGCACGGGGCAACACCAATCTGTTAAACGGGGCAAATGCCTGTCAAATGACTACAAATCCCAACGCAGTGCCTGTCACGTCTGCAGGCACAAAAGGCTTGAAAAGTCATCAACCTCTGTGGACGTTTTTACTGCGTCTAAACTGGCCCGAGCCCCTGCACATAAAACTTCAGAAAAACAGTTCAAGCAGGAGGAGAGCTGGGGGTGGAGGTTTGACACCAACCGCCCCCATACTGCCTCTCACAGCCCATTCAGATCTGGCAGTTGCTTTTTGTTTACTGAGCAGTGTTGACATTGGCAGTAAACCCCGAAGTCTTAACAGCCTGTGATTGTTTAGAAGGGAAGTGAGAGCGTCTAACATTACTCAGGTCTTGTTAATACTGAGCGGATTGGGTTGATAGCCCGCGCTGCTCAGCCATCGGGAAAACAATGGCCACGTCTCACCAACCTCAGGCTTGTGTCACGTAACAGCGGGGCTTATCCTGGGATGCATCCTCTCACGGGCGAGAAGGAACCTTCTACAGATATGTTTACTTTTTAGCAGAGAAGAAAAACAAATTCTCAATCATCAGCTCGTTAATCTATTTAAATGATACGGGATCCAAGGCTTTAATGGATCCGGGAATTATATCACTGTGTTGGTCCGATCATCTGGGTTTCGTTAGTACATTTATGGGCACAAACTCCAGGAACACCAAAGATTAGGAATAGGGTGTGCAGACCGTGGAGGCAGGAGCTCCGGCTGGTGAATGATGGTTGGTGGAGAGTTCAGGATGTGGGCTAGCGGACGATCCAGAGACCCTTTGGCTTGGCCTCTGACATCCAGCTCGGCCGTCCGTCTCTGCCTGACACCAGCAGATGTGTATTTCCTTTAAGTCAGACACTCTCCGTCAAAGCTTTGGTTTCCTGCTCCGCCCTACGTGACTCAACTGGTAGGGATTTTGCATGGACGCACAAACATCAGATTTATGTCTGCGTGCACAGCTTCAAACGGAGCGCGGCCACTTTGACACCTGTGGACTGGTCGGCCCTGCCGGAAAAAGGCAAACGTGTTTCTGAAGATCTGAGCCGCCGTTAATCCCTCCCAACCCGCCCGCCAGACGCACACGATTACTCCCGGGTCACTTTCAGCCGTTTAAACTCTGCCTTTGCCCAGTCGACAGGTGGTATTGTCCTCAGGCTCGCCTCTTTTGTAGACGCGAAAAAATGTCCGGCACAAATAAACACATTCACAGTTCAGGTCGACGGTGAGAAGAAATCGCGGCATGTTAGCAGCTGCCTTCCTTCCGCCGGCAAACCCGATAAGACTCTGTTGAGTTCAAGGGTTTTTTTTTCCGCCCCGCTCTCATCTTTTATTTATAAACTCAGGCAATTATCGTTATCGCTTATGGAGGCCGATAGAGGTCATGGGGTAATCATTTATTTAATGCAGTTACCTCGAGATAACAAAAGGTCATCTTTGCGACTTAATGGGATAATTCAGTTGTTATCACGAGAAAAGAAAACGTTTTACTTCTGTTTTTTTATGCACGTCAGAGATCAGGAGTCCCGCGGCTGCATACAGAGGTGCCAACTGGACAACTGGACAACTGGACCAGCTTTTGTAGGATATAACACGCAGATTAGTCCTCGGCATTTACGGTGAAGGCTAACATGTAGCAACATGATAAGACTTCGGTAAAGTCGGAAAGATACAACAACGCTCCCTTACAAAACCAAAGATGCTGGATTCTGAACTTTATGCACAAAACTGGACGGTCCTTTAGCCCAGAAGACATGATGAGCAAAAACTGTTTGAAATGTGGACACATGAGACCAAAGACCATTTTTCAATCTGTGTCAGTCTCTGATGATCTTACGCCCAGAAGAGTCGGCAGCATTTCTAGATGTGAGTGTTTTATTGATGTGTGACTTAATTTGCATGAATGCAATGACAAACTGAGTTTCCTGTCAATGATTTTCTGAGTCCACGTATCTATATCCTTCTTAGATATGTCATCTCTTTGCTCCTTACATTCAGAGATTTAACCACATTCTCTGAGTCTTTTCATGATATTATGGGCTGTAGATGGCAGCATGAATGGGTCATAAATCAGTCTACGTCTAGTGCCGGTCGCAAGCCTGGTTAAAAAAGGAAGGGAATGCGATGTTGAACTTCTGCCAGATCAATATGTGGAACACGGAACAGAATTCCAAACCATATTGGTCGGGATCTGGGTTAACGAAATACCATCTCTGGTGCTGTTAGCCAGCAGGGTAGCTGCGGTTATTATGGATGGAAACAGATGATCCGCTGTGGGCGACCCCGAAAGGGAACAAACGAAAGACGAAGAAGGGGAAGGTGGTGAGATTCTCAAAATATGGTGAAGTCCTTATATTTTTTGATCTAGAACTGTCGGAAAAAATTGCCGATTTTTTGCAGTAGTGAATCTTTCCCCATCTTTTTCATGAACATTACTTTCATCCTGAACCTGATACTGATTGCCGAGGAACCTCTTTTCCTGTGCAAGGCTGCAATCAGTTAATTTTCCTTCTTCCCCGTCTCTGTCCTTTTTTTTTGAGACACCGGTGAGGTACAACTTTAGATATAATATCTTTGTACTGTTTTCAATTGAATTAAATGTTATCAAGGATGAGGAAAGGTTCAAATTCCCTTTTATTAATGTTTCAGGGAGCAACAAATTAGTTTTTTGGGCATGGAGGTTGTCTAACTCCATCTTGAGGAGATGATGCTGTTGAAAACCTCAGCCTTCTCAGTGACATTGGAGATTAAAATCACAATCCTCGGCTTTCGCCCTGCTAATGTTCACAGGTGCTGGACAACCTTGATGCTAATGACACAAAAACGGTGCGATTCCACCCTCAGTGTAGACTTTTGCTGCTGCTATAATAGACCAGGTTCTCCATTACTACCCTGAGATTACTTCTCAGAAATAGATTGAGCAACTCTTCTCCTGTCCAACATGTTTTCAGAGAGCAAAAATCTGTATCTCTCTCCTCCAGAAAGACATTTGAGACAGAAGGCCAATGTGGTTTCTGATGGCTGGCGCTGCTTCACATGGACCACGTCCTTTTTTCGATGCCTTTTATCAATGTTCCATGTGGTCAACAGATAGCAGCTTCATGGCTGGGATTCACAGAGGAACCTTGTATTTTCAAACCTCACAGACTGCAGCCAGGCCATGTGGTCATCGTTTCTTTCATTTTTCAAACCCGTCGGTGGCGTGACACTATACAGGGTTCCGGGGAGGCTGGCTCCCGGGAAAAGGAGTTGTGGAGCTAAAGTCCTTGTACTTAACAAAGAAGAGTGTGTGTTATCTGTACATGAGAGGCAATTAATGATGGAGACAGGAGAAAGGCTTGTCCCATCTACAGAGCAGGGCTTATTGGAAACAGACTTGGCCTATTTGTCCCGCTAGAGCCGGTGCTGCCTCCAGCCCTCCCCTACTCCTGTTTCCCCTTTAGAGAACACCTGTATTTTATTGCTGCAACTTCATTTTAGAAGTGACACTCACCCAGCTTCAGCCATATTGAACCTCTGACCCCTATCTTAACCCCAACACATGCAGGAGAGCAAGAAACAGGGCTAAAAATGAGAGCATGCTGACCTAAAAACTAAGCTTTTAAAGGCTTGTTGTTGGTTATGAAATGAGAAGTTGGACGGTAGAAGGGAAGAGGAAATGGTTCATATGAACTAGAATATTTTGATGGACCAGGGGACACAAAAAAAGCATATGTTGCCAAAATAATATGAAAATTCCTAAAGTATTTGCTTCAACTTCCATTTACAGGCGATGCATTATGAATCCTGCCGAAGACATTCCGACTCACATGCAAAGAAAGGCTCCAGAAACAGATAGATTAGAATCTGGGCCATTAAGCGACCAAGCATCAAGGGGTGGCTGAGGTCTGATAGTAGCTTCAGGACAAAGAAAAGACGATATCTTCTTCTCCGATGGTTTCAACTCTACCGGGGATCCATCCGAGTATTGACATTGCGATTCTGCCACCATCGACGAAACGAACAGCGAAGTAAAATGTACAGACTAGATGGCTGCTGACCGAGAACTTTCTTCCACCGATCCATCCCTGCAGGAATCCAGTGGTTGTAAGAATCATCCCAGGTGGTTCCCTACTGATAGTAAGTCACTTTTAGCGTATGTGTGCACACGCATGTGTTGGCCGTCAGAGGGGGATAGACCAGACTGGGAAAAATTACACAGCCGAAGTTCAACTCTGCTTAGAACTGTTAAAATAAGCAAATTGAAGAAACGAGTTTATTTAATACACGATTTTAATCTCCCTACAAAATATCTGTGAAATTTCATTGAATTCTGTCCAGCGGGCTTTGAGGAGTTTGTTATTATGTACTGATGTGCTACAAGATATGGGTAACTCGATGAAGTGGGAAGCATAAACATTATGCAAGATGGAGATTATGGAGATAAAAATAGTTAGCAAGGGTTGAGGAAAAGGAAAATAAAATCTTCTCCATGGCTCTGGAGTTTCTCCGATTTATCATGGAGACCCTCAGAAAAGCCATTTCAGATGTAAAACCTCAGTTCCCCTACATCTGGGATCTTTGAGAAGGAATAAGATAAATTGTTTACCGTCCAATCATTAAGGGCATATTCAAATGTCTGGAGGTAGTTTAATGTAATTAACCCCTTAATGTCCTCCGATGAAAAAAAAAAAAATTAGGACAAAAAATGTCTTTTGCATGTTCTCCTTTCTTTCCTGCGGTGTCCCCCAGGCCACCATCCGTGGCCCCTTAATGTTTAGCATATACATGCTGCTGCTGGCTCATATTATAAAAATGTTCGGTTTTGCGGCACACATTGTTCAATAAGAAATAGAGACTCAAAATTTTTGTAAGCATCAAACTCAAAGGAATCACAGAAAAATTAACGAGGGGGGCATTCGTCACATCGGCAAAACCCGAACTAGGCCCCAACCCCCTTTATTGAACATTCACTGAAGTAATGCCTAAAAAAGAGTAATTTTCATAAAAAAAAGCTCCACCTACTGAGTAAAATACGAAACATATCAAATCAAATAAATCCAAATGTTATTTATATAGCGCCAATTTCCATCAAATGTTGTCTCAGGCTGCTTTCCACAAAGAGCCGGTCTAGACGGAACTCTTTATTCATTGTCCTACAGAGACCCCATAAATTCCTCCCTGAGCAAGCGCTTGGCGACAGTGGTGAGAAAAACTGCCTTTTAACGGGCAGAAATCCTCGATCAGATCCAAGACTGTGGGTGGACGGCCTACTGACATGAGCCGTTATGTTTGAAGGGATGGAGAAAGAGAGAGAGAGAGAGAGAGAGAGAGGGAGAGAGAGCGACAGACCGGGGGGGGGCAAGGGAGAGTGAAAAAGAAATTACGGCCCAAAAACCTTTCTGAGATAAAGCTCCCCATATTGTCAGAAATGTGTAACTGACCTTTCCCAAAATCACTCCAGTTCTTCTCCTTACTAAGGTCTTTGTGGGTGTAACATTTGAAAATGATCCATGAAGCCGTTTTTGAGTTATCGCGTTAACACAAAGGACGTGCGGAAACTTCCGACCTTTCGGGGATCTGAGGAGCCCGATGGCCTGTCAGCATCGTGGCAGATTCTCTGTCAGGGTTTTGGTTGCAGGACAAAAGACACATTTGCGTACATGAGCAAATTGTCGTGGAATTTTGCCATTTCATGATGAATGATTTGACATCTGAGTGCAACCAATATCACGCAATTTCTAACCTACGGCGTTCAGTTACAGCTTGGGTCAGCTACAGAGGGAAAACGAGCAGAAGCCCGCGGGAGATTCTTGCCATGAAATTTCAACCCAACCATCATCATCTATCATGAACATTGGCAACCCCGACCAATTCTGTTTTTAATGTCCTGGAAGTGATTCTTCACCTTCATGTGGATCAAGAGGATCAGAAGCGCCGCGGCTCTGCTGTTGGTTTTAATACTTTTCTGAGCAGAAAGCGCAGGAAACTGCTGTGTTGTCTTTTGTAATGAATCCAGCGAGAGGAGAGAGGAGAGAATCGCTTTCAACATAGTATCAGGCTGAAAAACAAAAAAAAAAGAGCGGTAAAATACATGTTTCCATGAGAAAGGCCTTGGTCAAGGAATAATATCATGTGGCGTGCGGTACGGGGAAGTATTCGGCGCTACGGCCAGAAAAGCTTCAGGCAAAGTGTCGATTGGTTCCCCTTTTCAATGTCAGACCCGCTGACATCCCTCAGCCATATTTATCATGACCCTGCATGCTTCCAATCATAACTTGTTATTCATTCAGATAAACTTGTTAACCCTGTGTCAGAAATGACACCATCCAGCTTTTGACTTTTAACGTTTCATAAACAGAAAGTCAGGCAAAATCAAACTGAAAACAGATTTCTCTATTCTACGAATGATAAATATAACATCAAAGTGATCCTTGGTGGAAATAGATACTGTAAACCAAGAGTGGTTGGAAATATTTTCCCAATGTCAATATAATATAATATATAATATCGTTTTGTTTTTATTCTAATAGTAGAGGAAGAACAGGCTATTTAATGATGATCACCACTTATAGTCATCTAGATCTAGAAACTGGACATTAATCAGAGTTGCTGCTTGATTGCCAGGTGAAAAGTACAGGACACCGATCAGCCATAAAATTATAACCAACTGACTAATATTGGCAGTTCCCCCTTTTCACGCTCCTTGAAGCATCGAGTCAGAAGTAGCATTCATGTGCTCATCAGGCTAGCCACCTGTCCACAGTGGCATCAGTCTTTGGTAGCAGTGTCCCTGTCACCTGTTCACCTATTGAACTTCCTTTGACAACTTGGGAAGGTACTGACCCCTGCAGACCAAGATCACCTAACGAGACCAGAAGTTTTGGCTTTTTTGTCAAAGTTGTTCAGACCCTCATGTCTGCACATCAAGTTCAAGGACAAAATGTTCACTTCCTGGATTTATACATCCCACCCACTGACAGGTCCCATTGTCAGAAGAGAATCAATGTTATTCTATATCCGAAACATCGGGGATAGCCGTTGCGTCCGCTGCAGATCCTTTGTGTTCGCCTGATAACTAAATAACTATTTTGAATCTTTTTCCAAATTTTATACCCCTATAGTCTTGTGCGAGGAAGAACTGGATTGATTTTAGTGATGAAGGTCTGTTGCACATCTCCACCACTAGAGGGTGCATTATCTTAAAAATCAAAGTTTTTGCGCCATCATTTCTCAACCGTCGGTCCGATTTAGTCCAAATGTGGTTTATATGAATCCACTGCAGGAGATCTAGATCCCAAACGTAGTCCTATGAAACCTGCCTATGTTTTAATATTGAGCTCAGACAGACTAGTTAACTGTGTTTATCTTCATTATTGAGTCATTATGGGATATGGGTGTAAACCACCACAGTCTCCAGGATTTCAGTGTTTTTTTCCCCCCAAACTATTGCAGATAAATAAAGTCCCAGCCTCCAGTTGTCGTTCGCCTCTTACCTTTACAGGCTCGTCGGTGGGTGATGGGCCGGGCCATGTCTCTGTAAAAACCCTCCTTGCAGTAGTGGCAGTGGCGGCCGGCGGTGTTGTGACGGCAGTTCATGCAGACGCCGCCACTCTTCCTCCCCGACAGCTTGTACAACTCCATGTTGAATCGACAGCGGCGGGCATGGAGGTTGCAGTTACAAGCTGCAGAAAAAAGAAGAGTCGAGGTTGATTGTATTAGCAAACGTGTGGAGGGTTAACAACATCCTGGCAGTATTTCTTTCTACACAAACTCCAAAAGTAGAGTTGGAAGTATACATTGGAGTAACAAAAAACATTTTGTGCATATTGCAAGGGAGCTTGAGGAAATTTTCCAGTAAGACAGTAGTAAGTGGTTTATAATCTACAGTGTGGCTGTGTACTTGGCCGCTGTTCCATAGCTCATCAATCAAAAGTGATATTTGTAGAGCTCATTTTCTCCATTTCATAATTAATGAATTCTGCTCCACACAGTCTATTAGTTATGAATCACTGGAAAGAGAGACCTTCATTTCATGAATCACAGACTTCTATGATCTATTAAAAGTGCAGCGGATTCAGATAAAGGAGCGGGCTTGAGCTAGCTGTCTTCTAAATGAGGCGAGTCGCAATATATGGGACATATGAATGATAATATATCTCCCGGCAGTCTATTCCAGCTCCACTTGGAATCAAGCTGATTCATTTATTTCTCTACCTCCAAAGTCTTTCCGATGATTTCTTCATATTAGACCACACTCATGAGCTCGGATGTTATTAATCTCTCTCGCTCTATATGGCGGGGGTCCGCGGAGTTGAGGAGCCTTTTGGGAATCCTGCCCCTCTTGTTTGTGTAACAGAGTCTGACTCAGAGGCTCTGCCGGTTAAATCAGAGTCAGACCTGAGGACTTGGCCGCGGCTTCAAAAGATGATTGCCGCAGATCTGAGCTGCGGTTCAAAGCGATCCTCGGATAAATCAGAGCGAGGTACAGAACAGAAAATGTCAACAGTTATGGCGAAGGTGGATTATTAGGGAATCGTAACAGATGGTGATATTATTTCATGTCGAATCTGGCATCTGAAAAAAACTGCATAACAATGGATGTTTTGAGTAGAATAAGATTAAACAATGGAGTAAACAGACCTGCTCAGGGGCCGGCATGTGTCTGATTGTATTTATGAGGGACCTCTAGAGTGAAGGCAGCTTCAGAAACCATCTCAAACCTTACAAAACTGATCATCCAACATACACAACAACCTCACAACACCACTGACCTGTTCTCCAGAGGTCGGACAAGAGTTGAAATTCTCACATTTTTCTCTCATGACACAATTTCCTTTGAGAAAACATGTTTTATGAACCTGTTCTGGATGGCAGCATCACTACAATGAGTCGTTTATACCCTTTAGGATGTCTGCATATCAAATATCGGACAAAATATTCATATGTGAGCTTCAGAGGTGCTAGTAGATGGATCTCTGAACAGAACTATGCTAGTTATTTTCCTCTTTAACAGTCTTTATTCTAAGTTAAGCTAATATAATCCTGACTGTTCCCTCTATGCGTTTACCAGCAGACCTGAATGGTCACAATCTCTTCATCAAACTCTTGGCACCAAGGTGAATGAAGATTCATTCATTCATTCATTATCATTAATCGCTTAAGCTGTTCATGGTTGTAGGGGCTGGAGCTTATCCCAGCTGGAATTGGGCAAGAGGCGGGGTAAACAACGGACGGGTCACCAGTTCAACACAGGGCTGACGTATATTCAAATTTTTCTCCAATTGATAAACAAATTTCTTCAACAGAGGAACTACGACACACTTTGAATCCCTAACAGAAAATGATGGTCTGTCCTCTCTGAGTTGGGGAAAACGGATCAGGATAAGTACAAGCGATTCGGTGAGGCATCAGCAGTGATGTAGGTGCTGTATCGGTCCGTTGTGGTGAAGAGAGAGCTGCTTCACAAGGCAAAGCTCTCAATGTACCGGTCCATCGACGTTCCAACGCTCACCTATCATCAAGAACTCTGGCTGGTGACCGAAAGAATGAGGTGGAAGATACAAGAGGCTGAAATGAGCTTCCATCAACGTCTGAGTCGCTGCTTTTTTGTTTCAAAAGGAGCCAGTTGAGGATGTTCAGGCATCCGGTTTGGAGGTTTGGAGGTTTTCCAGGCACTACACACTGAGAGGAGACCCAGAGTTAGACCAAGAACTCGTGGGAAAGACTGGAGAGTGTTGCTGGGGAGATGGACGTCTACAATACCCATCTTTCCTCAGCTGCCCCCCGCAATTTCGACCCCAGATGAGTGGAAGAAGATGGATGGATCGATGAAGTTATAGATACACTGACTGAACAAATGCGGCTCACGTTCCCTATCCTCACATGATGAAGACAGCGGTGGTCCTCTCAGGGGAGGAGACTAACTCGAACACGTCAGTCAAGTCACAAAAACTATGTGAACAGTGAATGATGAAAATCTGGCTTTGCCCTGAGAGGGATGTCGTGCACAAGGTTGGGAAAGAGGCCCAGTTATTCCTGGTTATAGACCCTGGAAAAAAGGGGGGGAGCACATTCCCAGACAGGTTCCCAATTCCCTCCGGTTATTATGCAGCCCAGTTTGTATGGATTCATGAAATAATCACTCATGTATGGATCCATAGCATGGCAACGGTGTTTGTGACTATACACCACTCCGTGTTAGTCCGCCCTTTGACCCCTGCAAAGAGAATCGAGCCAAAACAAAGTTTCTTCACGCAGCATTCCCTCCTTAAGAAGAATACATGGAACTGATGTTATTAAACTATTTCTCCAAACAATCTGACCGACTTCTTCTGCGGGGAACGTGTCCAAGACCACAGCGGTTATATGGCGAGTCGCTGGGGCCGCTGGGGTTGGGGGGACAAGGTGGGGGACTGTGATTATGATCAAGCGTCTCAAACACACACACAGCTGTGAGCACTTGGGTCCATTAACACCTTGTAGCAGGACATGAAAGCAACGGGTCACATTTTCTCCCTGGCTGACATACCGGCGGCCCTCCAATGGCATCTTCCGGATTTACGGCTTTGCAACAAGATCGGCCAACAAAGTCTGGTGTAAGAAAGGATATGGTCAAGTGTGGAAAATGTTAGGAAAGCTGTAGAATATGGAGTTTAAATGATTTAGCATGTGCAGCAGAGGTCAGAGAGAGATTTTCTTTTTTTTAACCGACAGAGAATGAGAAGATTATGACAGTTTGAAACACCAAAGGAAAATGTGATCGCAGGTTAATGACTGAAGGGAAATAAATAAATAACATTTATGGCCTCAGGTAGATGTTTGGATATCTACCCATGTGTGTGTGTGTGTGTGTGTGTGTGCATTTTCTATAGTCTGCATGCTGTTAAGTTCGGCACGGACCTGCAGCTGCCCAAAGATCCTGGAATGTTTATGGGTTTGTTTTGAAGTGCTTGTGCACACACACACATGCTGACAACCCACCTCCAGCCAACCTGCCACCCCCGACAACCACAGCACTCCCCTCTCCCAAATTAGGCTCAGCGGGGATAACTGAACACCATTGAAGGCCATTTTTCAATCCATTAACACATCAAAGTCTCACTAACTAACTCTTATCTGATGGTGAAGGAGAAGGCATCTCGGCTGCAGAGAGGTGTTCCAGTGGGCAAAATAAACGCTACTCCTTCATCACCGGTCTGCATCCAATCGAAGGATTCCCCTTGTTGTCATGGAAATCAACAAACAAACACAAGCTACAGGCTCGGTAAAACAAAAAGACAAAAAAAGGAGGATGGAAGGGTTGCATAACTTTGAAAATCAAAATAAGATGTGGGAAAAAAAATGACACGCAAATGTCGGTGGGTAGAGTGAGCATCTCGTTTTTATCCACCGTCTTCGTCTACGCAGCTCTAATACATCTCAGGCTGACGGAGGAACACCTTCCTGTTGTATTCCAGCTTTCAGAGCAGGTGCCTGGAAGTGTGCTCTGAACACGATCACACACTAGTCTGTCAGGCGCTCAACAAATAAAATGCGAGAGTGTTTGTGAGGCGCGCCGCCTCTCTGCTCCCCTCCATAAGTCAGGGATAAATCTACCCTCATTTTTCCTCTAGCTCAACTAAAGCCAAGCTGGTGAGCACAGCCAATTTTGGATGCCTGTGCAAAACCCAAATCCCGTGCAAAAAATGGCTCCATGAAAATTGGAGGGGCTTCTCTGCCACCACTACCTCACCCCTCTTGGCCCAGACCTCTTGGTCCAGATCTGCTGCAGCCCCTTTATTACTCCTTTTCCACCAAAAAGGACCTGGTACTAGTTCGGTGCTGGTGCTAGTGCCAGTGCTTAGTTGGTTCAACTCGTGCACTTCCCAAGAACCTGTTTGCCATTCCATTGACAAGGAGCCAAGTCAGAGCCACGCCATTACGTCACCGTATAACGTCAGTACGCCACTCTCTGTTTACCCAGCAACGCTCGCCCACACTCAAGCACAACAACGAAGATGGAGGAGCTCATCCTCTCCATGCGAGTGCTGTTCCTGGCTTTGCAAGTAAAAAATATTATTGCTAGATTTTTCGGATGAAACTCGCTCGGCTGTTGTTTTAAAAATGGCGGTCTACTGTTTGCGCCGGTCTTGTTGGTTACAATAACCCCGCCCTCAGCCCCTGGCGTTATCGGTTCATGGCTCTAGACCGACAAAGAGTTGGTGCTTGTCTGGCACCAGTTTTGAGAGCCAGGAGCTGGTGCTTAGGCAGTCCAAAAAGCAAAGAACTGGTTCTGGCTCTGGCTCCGAAAACTAGCCCTGGAACTAGCTCAGTGGAAAAGGGGTATCAGGTGCCTTGACCGGCCGGCAAAACCGGCTGTCCACTATGGGCTCCCGCCATCGTGTGTGTGTGTGTGTGTGTGTGTGTGTGTGATCAGGTTCTATTGGTGCAGGTCTTTAGGTCTGGGCGGAGTTCCACCTGGCTCCCCCAGCCACCTGCTCAGGCCATGGGGGATAAGACCCCATTAATTAGCTCCTCATTAGAACCGATACATCGACATTGTGGATACGCAGCACAGCAAAGGCAGCGCTTGAAGAGGTAGCAACACAGAATGTCAGAGATCACATAGAGAAAAAAAAGGGTACCAGAAAAAGGAAGGGAAGCGGGACGAACGGGACCGGTGCCGGTTCTAATGAGTTGTGGACAACAAGCTGAGAAATAGATTTAAGAACGTGCAGCTGAGCATCTACAAGAAACAACAACGCCTGTAGCCCAGCCGCGTGCGCTACATGGAGCGTGCTAGGATTCACGCAGGAGCTAACAAAGCCACTTCAGCTTCAGGTCTTTTTTCTTTCCCTCCCCAAACAGACATATCGTTCACTCTTAGCCTCGACACCACGTCTCACATCTACCCTCCCTCCGCTGGTTTCTGCGGTTAGCCTCACGCCGTGGGCTTAAGAGCCAGCTCTCGGGAGCCCTTTTGAACTGAGAGTCCCCTTAATTTCTCTCCCACCCCTTCCCGAACGCCCCCCATCTATTTCCCTCCCCTCTCTCCACTCTCACTTTCACGGGGGACCCCATCTCAAATACTCTCACTGGTTACCTCTCCCTCTTCTTCTTTCCCCCCCCCCCCCCCTTGTTTTCTTTCCCAACCCTTCCTCTTGTCTTTCCTCCATCTCCTCTTTCTCTCTCTGGATGGCATGAGGCAGGGAAAGATTTTAACAAGATTAGGCTGGAGGGTTGCCAGGTTGGGGGGCCTTGTGTCAGAGGAGAGTTGAGTCCTTAGCTCTGTTCCTTCTCTCTGGTCCACTTCACTTCCTCACATCTAAACTTAAACTGTAATCTCTGTCCTAGCTTTGCCTTCGCGTCTCCTGTCTCAGATGGTCTTTTTTTCCCCCCACAGATATTATCCTACACAGATCACAGCGAAGGAGACAATTGCTGTGCAATCAAATTATCATGACATGATTAGTAAAAATCTAGGCAACAGAAGGTTTATGTTTCAGAGAGTCCTGGCATTCACAATGATGAGGTTCACTCTGGGTGGATGCATGATGTCGCGATAGAGCGCGACGGATTGAACCGACTGCCTAAATTCAGCCGATTGGCTAAAGACGACGTGATAAGGTACAAATACAGTACAAACTTAATTTACCTGTAAACAGCTTGTAGAGAAGGGTGTCATGTGACTACCCAGAGATAAAAGAAAAGTCCTGAGTCGGCGTTTGGTGACGGACGCCAGAGGATAGGAAACGGGAGCCGTCAGAAATATTGTGACAAAAATGTTTATAGAGCTGCTGTTTTTCTTTTTTGTTTACTATCAAACACCCAGAGAGAACCTCTCTGTGGCGAGACGCCGAGGGCCCAACAGTTGATTTATTCAAACCTATTCATATCACAAATAGGTGACCATAACTAAGGAAAGTGTAAAGATTGACCAACCGATTTATCTGAACGCTACAACATTCAGTGATTCAATCCACATCTATCGAAAGTTCAGTCAGGAAGACTATCTCCTCGCCCACTCAGAGCTACATCAGGAAGACTATCTCCTCGCCCACTCAGAGCTACATCAGGAAGACTATCTCCTCGCCCACTCGGGGCTACAGTTACGGCTTATACCATCTGCATCATGAGTTGAGGCACCCCCAACTTATATCAGCTGTGCTCATATATCCAGCCACGTCCTTCCAATCACGTCGACACACCTTCGTCATTAGCATTAGCATTGGCATCGTCATCAGAGGGTGTCTTTTAAAATATGATACTCTCCCTTCATAGTTCTTTCATGCCACTGGCTCCACCTCCTCATCTCCACCCAGTCCTAACAGATCCGTCAGCAATCATTCATCAGTCTCAGCAGAGTCATCAGCAACCACCACCACCGGCATCCAGACTCCAAAGAGGGGATGTACAGTACCTGGCACTGCTAAGGGAGATTCACCTCATCACAGTCTCCAGTCTGAGCACCAAGACTTTCTGATGGACTAATTATCACACATCATCTGTTGCAATGAACATAGACATTTTCTTCATTCTCCATTTCTCCGAGTGAAATAAAGAAACTGAGGAAACCTGTTATAGGAATGACACTATTAGCACCACTATAACACACTTGTGAATTTTCAGTACATTCTTCTCAGAGAGACTAGAAGACGGATGGAGAACCAAGGGTAATTCTATCTGCCATCAATGGGGTATGAAAAAAATGACGGAACCACCCTTTTTCTGGAAACACTACTAGATTTGATGATTTCTCCCACTTTCCACCCAGCGTCATGGTTATCCTTCATCGTGTTTATGCACGAGTGACAAAAACGTTACAAAATGTCCTACATGGACAGGCTTCAAAAAAGTGCCGGTGACGTTCCAGGAGGAGGTACTGACAGTAAAGGATTTGTTTACGCTGCTCAGACCAGACCTGCCTATGTGTCTTCTGAGTGTTTGTGTGTGTGTGTGTGTGTGTGTGTGTGTGTGTGTGTGTGTGTGTGTGTGTGTGATACCATATAGTGACAGCTACTGATTAGTTAGACAACCTCTAGCACTCAAAGTCAAACAAAATCAATTAATGGCTGCCAACAGATTGTTGTGCGCTGCACTCATTGTGGAAAAAGACACACGATTTATCTTAACAGTCTCTAAATCTTGCTTCTACCAGCAACGCCGGCTGGCAGCCAAAAAGCACATATTTCCCCAGGCAGCAGGGCACAGAGGCCCGGAGTCTGAAGTCTGATTCCAGCGCAAAGACAAATACATGTGAAATTAAAGAAGAGGTAGCAGGCAGGAAAATGTCAAGAGAGTTAATCTTTGTTAAGAGTCAGTTACACAAGGATAGAGAGGAAGAGAGCGCCGGCAGTGACGGGCACCTCAGGAGGTGATTGCTACCATCTGTGGGGGAGAGTCGATGCGGGCTTTAGGAGAGCAGGGTGGGCACACTACAGCTCCACCAGTTTGCTTTGGCACCAGGATGAAATATAACATTGCATTACTATATTACATGTGTCTCTCACACATGCACACGTGCAACAAGAGCCATATGAAACACACACACACACACACATACACACACGTTTGTTTTTATGCCAAAGTGAGACACCACACGTGATTGTGCTGTCAAGTCAAGGACCCCACAATGATATAAAGACAAAAGTGTGCACACACACACACACACACACACACATACACACACACACACACACACACACACACCTACACACTTCATCTGAAGCTGCCACATTGCACTATTTCAACCCTGCACTCATTTGTGACACTTTACTGTCCTTAATGTTTATTTCATGTCCCCTGCTTACAAGATAACAGATAATTGTGGGAAGATTCACAGAGAGAGAAAAAAATCATTCATTTCTGGGTTGGCCAAGTTGCAATACTTATAAAAATAAAAGCAAATAGCCAAGTTATAAACAAATCAATTTAAACTGAATAAACGCTGCTAGACTCACAAAAAATACGTATATTTTAAGTTATTTATTAAAGTACGCTTAAGTGAAGTTCAAGTATTATCAAATACTAACATTTATGCACTAATGGTGTAGCATCAAGTTCACAATTTTAATGCCCCTCTCCTAAATTGGCCCATTTTTAGATTCAAAAAAGTATACTCAACCTACGCTGTCGTCCCTGACAGCAAGGGTATACCCCCGAATCCCCTACCATGTACAAGCAACCCAGCTAATTGAACCCCTCAAATCAAATGTTATGTCGAAAAACAGTGTTTTTTGTCAAAAAGCTCCCCCTAGCGAATAAACTATGTACTACTAGAGGAAAGCTTGAAATAAGCAAGATAGATCTCCTCAAGTCAATTGACCTTTATTGATCACGTTGAATCAGCGGGAGGACACTTTGGTCCCGGTTCTTGCTCAAAGGACCTCACAACACGTAGAATGTTGGTCTTGAACCGCCAACCCTCCCAATCTTCATGTTTGGATTCGATTATTCTACTTACTGAGCAAGAGCTGAGTGTATTAGTTAAATGATTATTCACAAGTAAAGTCCAAATACAATTAGACTTTTCTGTTTACTGTCAGTACAAGCCAAGAATACGTCAGTCTAATTGTTTTTAAGTATACCTCTGGTAAGTACATAAAACGTGTACTGCAAGAATATTCGTATTTTTTTAGTTTCAAAGGAGCGTTGAAACTTCTTTTTCATAAGCGTACTTTGGCCTCAATGACTTTAAACACCCACAACCCAAACTGAACTCACACGCTGCGCGTTGGTCGGCCTCCACGCCGCGCTGCAGCTCCTGACTCTTGCACTCGCTGACTAACCGAGAGGCATTATTTGATCGAGCTGCAACAACTTAGAACAACATTCCTGGGTTGTGTAATTATATGAAAGCACCGGAGGTTTCTTTTTCATCACTTTTTCAGCTCTGAAACCCCCCGAACCCACACACAAACACACACACGGGTGCGCACATGCACCCAAGCACACACACATACAGACATGTGCACCCAAGCACACACACATACACACATATGCACACAAACACACACACATACACCATGAACACATATGCACAGATTCACACACGCAAACACACACACCCGTACATGTGCACACATGTACACACACACATAGCACACAGGCACAAGCACACGCACATATGCAAACCCACACAAACATGCACACAAATATGCACACACACACAGACACACGCACACATATGCACACACACACACACACACATGCAGACTCATACACATACGCACACACACAAATGAACACATGCACAGACACCCACATACACACAAATGGGCATACACGCACACACACACAGACACACACACACACACACAGACACACACATGCACAAACATCTCCGGCTCCGTCACGTGTCGTGCTGTAAGTAATTGAGGAGTCGGTTCTCTGTTCGCCTCCAGCGACAGGCGGGTCTTTAAGTCAATTAGCGAAAATAGGAACATGGCACATATCTGCAGTAATATGATGGCAGCTCTGGCTTGTTTCATCCTTTCCCGCCTACATTTAGCATCTTGCTGTGCTCCACATAACATTGCCCTCTAGGGACAGATGGCAACATTTCATCTTTAGGCTCCCGTGTGCTGCAACGGCAGATTCTTTTGGTTTGATGAGGAAATTCAAAACAGCGTGAGGTTAACTTCGTTCTGCCCGAGACCAAACAACAAGTGTTGCAAGAATGGAAGCAGACTAAACCTGTTCCTCTCCACGCTACCAATGTGAAAATATAGAACATGGCTTGTTCGGGCTGTGCCACGGTTTCATGAATGTATGGTTTGACCTTTAGATTTGGGTAATTTTTCAATCACCGGGCTGAAAAAATGTTTGACAAATGACAGGAACATGGTACTGACCTCTGTTTGCCCTTGTTCCAACAGGAGGAGGGGTGTGGCGTGAAAGGATGGAGGCCTATTTTGAAATTCTAATCAGCATCGAATAACCATCTAACCTTGTCAGCGAGGAGAACGGCAAGAGAGAGAGAGAGAGAGAGAGAGGGAGAAAGAAAGATAAAGAGAGAGAGAGAACGAGAGAGAGAGAGAGAGAGAGAGAGAGAGAGAGAAATAAATTTGTTCTTCTGCGGTCTTCAGACTTTCCACAGCTCCGTACGGATCTACGGGCTTATTCTTAGCCCTGAGCATGAGTTCTTCCACTGACACACACACACATACACCCACACACACACACACGAACACCCACATACACACACACACACCCACTAAGAAGCCCATCTGTCAAACTCTCCCTAATTCCAGCTAATAGTTTCCAAAATTCAGAGGCTAAGAACACCAGAAACCACAAACCCCGGCAAAAAAGTTTGAGCAGGTTTCTGACAAGTCTTACAACTTCGATGTGGCTGTTCTACTTCTCCAAACAGGCACATTTAAACGCTAATTCATTAGTGTGCCAGACATGATCTAATAACACGCATCCAATTAAAGGTAATCGCTAATTAACCCTTTAATGCCCTTTAATGGTTGGTTGAGCCCATTTTGAGTCTTTTATTCTTATTTTAAATGTGACTGAACCTGGTTATAATATCAGCCAGTAGCACCAGGTATATGCTAAAGATTAAGGGGCCGAGGACAGAGCCCTGAAGGACACCACAGGTCAAAGGGGCCACTAAAGAAGAGAAATTGTTCCGTTCGATGAGGAGTTTTTGTTTTTTTTGGTATATTAAAGCATGTGAGGACTTACTAAACAGAATTATGTAACTTGATACAACCAAAAAAGTCTAATAAGGGTCAAATAGTTTTCTACAAAACATGCTTTAACAAAAGTTTACAAAACTCCGATTTTTTCCATTGTATAAAACTGTGTCAAATAAACGATTTGTCATTTTATGGTCAATTTAGACCGACTGAGATTAAATCAAAAAATGGCCCCAAATAAATAAAACATTGAAAGAAATAATTTTTTCCGGGGATTTTTTTTGGGTGAGAGGATTTCCCTCAGGTGGTGAAAGAACGGCGTACAATAAAGCCTAAAGTCAAAACATATTCGCTTGATTGGAGTAATTTCCTACTAATCTTTCAGAAAAACAGAAAGGCAAATTAGTGACGGAACCCAATACATCAAAACTTACTATTAAATTATGCGACGCCACACCCGAACAGCGCGGCGGTGCAGGAACACCCAGCTGTGCTAGCAACCGCACATCACCTGCGCTCCTGGCGAACGGCGACTCGAGCAGCCTCCGAATGACCTCTATTTAATTATATGAACACATTCCAATGGGCCTGGCACGACACTGGGAAGCGGACCTGGCTCGGCTGGTCCATTAAGGATGGATGGTGTCTGGCCCTGCGCTCCCAGCCTCCCAGACCAGTGCTCTGGACTTCCTGCAGGCTGAGTCCAAATGAGGGAAAGGAACGGCTGGAGAACAGAACAGCCATACGGGATCAGGCTGGCTGCACACACAGAGTTCCTTCGCCATAAATTGTCATCTACTCAGGATGTCACATTGTCGTTGACTCCTCAAGAGGCCTCTTCATCTTAGACTTTGGCAGACTATTATGGCATGATACAACGTCTCGCATTCTCAAGCCGGCGTGGAGCATCGACAAGGCCAGCAGAGCCTCACAACCAATCACAGATTAGACCTCATCCTCCCGTTTCCTTTAAATCCCTGCAGATAAATCAAGGATTTTTCCATAATGTGTCCTTCAGTGCAAACAGACGCGATCCTTTACAAGGCTACCCACCCCGACTACAGGAGCAGGGATTTGTAAACCAACGTCTCCAGGCAGGATTCATAAAGAGAGAGACGTGTGTGTGTGTGTGTGTGTGTGTGTGTGTGGGGGGGGTGATACATGAGCTTGCCAGGAGCTCATGCTGCACGTCAAACATTCGGTAAAACAAGCGAGCTCTCATACGAGTCTGTAAAAGACGATGTTGTTTTTCTGCACGGTAAAGATTTAAGACAAGAGAGTGAAAGAGGAAACCTTGCAAAATCTTTAAAAACCATGTTTGAAGCTACCGGACCCATCGGATCAGACTCAGAACTATCGATTCTTCTCTGCATCTGGCCACTCACAATCCCTCATAAGCATCTCCCCTTCAACTTAACCTTGTCACCGCCCCATAAAGGATCGTGACCCCAGCCCAGCCCCCCCTCAGACCCTATACCTCCAACCCAAACACCCTCTGGGCCTCATGAAGGATTTGGTGACACCTAAGGGAGTCCTTGGCTCTGTAACTTGCCACTCTTGCACACTTCCCCTGTCTAAATACTCCTTCATGGCGGTTCATCGCCATCGCTGTGCCGTGTCGGGTAAGAAAAAGCCGCCGCAGGAATCAAGACGGGGTGGGTGTGTTTTAAGAACCAGTTTTAATAAACACCACAGGGGCTTTTTAAAAACTCTCCTGCTACTCTGCAGATATTTTGGAACAATCCTATTCTACCTGACTGAAATGTAAAGAGGCTTTAGGAAAACCAAATTGGAGACATCTGGGACAGACTTTTTGGCGTGCCCTTATGTGTGATCAGGTATAGCGTGCGACGTGAAATAGACTCTAACTGCCCTGTATCAACACTGGGATTAGGTCATCACAGTTGGCCGGCGCAGGCGGCTGTTTAGTCCAGAAATTGCGGATAGAAGTGACATATCAATCCCGCCGAGAAGAGCCCTACGGAAAGTGGGTGTAACATTTCGGAAACGGCTAAAGAGCGTTGGAACGGGGACCTGTGCGAAAGCCGTGAGCGAGAACACACTAAAGGATTTACAGGATATTGTTGTGGAAGGGGCTAGGTGTAAATGTGTGTGAGTGTGAGTGCCTGCTATGTGAAGCCTGGATTCTTGGACCAACTTCATGTTCAAATGGCTCTCAGAGATCGGCTCCTTCCTTAATGCTGAGTATGATCTCAGGCCGCCTCAGCGGGTGATCAGAACATGTAAGAAAAAGCTAATACTATTTTTCTGCGCTTTTATTTGCTTTCTCCGGCTGTATTTCTATCTCATTATGTAGGAAACGTTAAAATGGCTTCCAAAACGGTTTTTATTTCCCTCCCCTTACATTTTTTATGACAAGCGAAATTGACCTGATTTAGACCCACCTCCTGTCAATTTTCACAAACGGCGTAAGAAAAGAAAAAAAATATATGTTACAAGTAACATTGATGTATTAGAGAACAATTTCCTGCTAGAGTCGCAGCTGACACGGAATGTGTCTGAAACCATTTCACAGCCATGAAATGAATACATACATATCAACTCAAAAAGCCATTATTGTATAAAACGCTAATTCAATACAAGTGTAATCCTTTTACATTAAGAAAAGTTGCCACGGAAATTGATATATATTTTAACTTGGCGGCCGTTCAGAGTGCGTCTGGATGACTTTCACAGAGCGAGGCTTGAGGTTAAAGCGAAACGCTGCCAAATAACATTCTTGGATGACTTCGCCGCAGCCGTGTGCCAATGACTGGAGCTGATGTCATTCGCTGTTTAGACGTGCCGGTGAAAAAGAGTCCAGTCCAGAAAACATGATTTTGCAGAAAGTAGGACTGCTTCCCTTAAAGGAGCGGTAAATAGGGGAGTGGGAAATGCAAAGGGCACTGGACTTGTTTTTTTAGAGGCAGTGCCAAAATTGCAAGCTCAACTAATAAGTGCTACCAGAACACCTCACCTGAATAAACACAAAGCCATCCGGTAGGTTCTGGGAACATTCTTCATCACCCCTGTGATGGTCAACAACAGGTCAGAACAACTCCTCTGTACCTGTTGGCCCGGTTTTACATTGCTGCCCTCATATTCTGAAAATGGGTGATGAAAAGGTCTCCCATGGACTTTAGTGTGAGGAAGAACTGGAATGATTTTTCTGAAGGTCAGTTGTATATTGCAGCTACTGTGAGGAGCTTTATATCCAAAATCAGAGTTTTTCAGGTCATATTTTCTCAACCGTTGGTCCGATTTAGTCTAAATTGGGCGCATATGAATGGAGTCCAGGAGATATAATATATATCTATATTTTACTCTAATAACTCATATTTTACTCTCTGGGGGGAGTTTTTCCCCAGAAAACACGGTTATTCAGATGAAGCTTCCTAACCGAACTTGTGTTTGTCGTTATTTAATTGTAATTGTCCATATTTCCATCCCTAATGTATTCTGGGATAGGATCCAGCCCCCATAACCCTGCAGAGGAAAAGCTGTTATGGGCTTTTTTTGGAAAAAAAAAAACAACAAAACAAAAAAAAACACAGTTTCTCGAACATAACTTCCAAAACTTTTTTTTTCAATTTAGTCCAGATTTACCTCATATGGGCCGCCTCAAGGAGATCTCATTTGTTTTTGTCCTACTTTTTATAACTGCTCATGATTCATGGCTTATTTTTGCAAACAGTTACTCATTCGTCAACTCGGAACCATAAGTCTAGTTGTCTCTAAATTTAGCTCACATCAACCGACGCAAGGAACTCTGACTTAAGAGCTCAGAAAAACTACTTGACTCTATTAATCTTCATTATTGAGTCACTAAGAGATCCGGACTAAGAGCAAAATGCTGACTTCATATAAATAGTTAGGTTGAGTCAATATGGACTGGTTGAGATTATTAATGAGTCACATTTATTTTGAGGAGTTCAATCAGGGGGATTGTAAATCGCAGAGGACTAGGGGCTTTTCAAAGACATACCATTCCTGTTGGGGGGGGCGACAGCAATGGGCTAGCTTTGTTTACGCTAATCCGTATTGCCTCTAACAATTCTGAGAGAGGAGATGTTCTGTAGGAAATAATATGTTTCTCATTCACAGGACAGGATGGGAAAACCGTATGGAAGAGTTGGATTTAACACATTTGCAGCCTTTTTCTATAATAACCAACAAATTGATGTAAAAAAGTTTTATAGTAAACCTATGTATCTTCTCAACCGGGGTCAAAGATTTAGAGCCAGTGTGTTGGATAGAATGTGTTTGCGGCGAGCTCTCAGAAATGGATGGATGTTTCCGACCTACGAGAAAACCGTGGCCCAATGTTCCATTCAAACATATTTGAGAAATGACAGACGGAGGGAAAGACTTACGCAGACACTCATTGGCCTCGCGGGCATTGGCCCTCTGCCACGGTCGGTCGTAGTGGAATGGCTTGCAGCGGTCACATTCAGGTCCTTCTGTGTTGTGTTTGCAGTCACACACCAGCTTGCCTTCCTTGTCTTTCAGGCAGCGTGAGCCGTGCCCGTTGCATTTACACCTCCCTCCCACTTGGAAATCCCCCACTGCGTAGAAATAAGTTGGCAGCGTCGATGTCACCGCAGTGGGGTCGTCGTCCCTCCCTCCGCCGTTGCTCCCAGCCCCCAGTCCCAGCTCCCGGGGCATCTGGGGCCGGCTGAAGACCACCCGGATGTCCGTGACAGTCACCCAGTCCTGAAGGACCGGGCTGTTATCAAAGTCTTTGCTAGAGGGTCGTCCATCTAGGGTGCTGAACGCGATGAGCCCTCCGGAAAGCGGGTAGAGGTCTGTGTGGCCATCGGTGCAGAGAGCCTCCTGTTCGTTCTGCTTGGTGATGGAGGCTTTGTTGGGCCGGTTGTACATGCGGCGGCACTGCGAGGAGTAGTACTGGTAGGGCATCCAGGTCTTGCCGTAGTCCATGCTCTTATATATGGACAGAGACTCGGGGCGGGGTGAACAGAACTGCAGGCTGACATAGGTGATCTCAAACTTTTTACCTAGCGATAGGGTGAGAGTCACGTTATGTGGCGAGGTGTTCAGATTCTCCGACTGCCAGCATGTGAGGTTGTGGGCTGAGTTGAGGTCAGTGAGGTAGGAAGCAGGGTGGGCACGGCGAGGGTCGGCTGCGTCGCAGATTTGGCACGTGCGCACAGATGGTCGATCGTCGCCGCGCTCCACCACACTGCAGGAGCGTGACGTAGGTCGCCCGCAGATGCTGGACACCGCAACCTCCTTGCCGAAGGCAGCATTGATAAACTCGGGGATGCAACGGCGTGCTGCACCTGTGTCGTCATAGCAAGGATCTGGAGGGGTCTGCTGCCCTGCAAAGGGATTGGTGGCACCGTGGGTGGAGGTTGAGCATGCCAGGAGGCAAAGGATCAGCGAACACCTCCAGGGTTCCCTCATTTTGCTCAGAGGGACGGTGTGTCTGCCTTTAAACACTGTTTATGTCGAGCTTAGGTGTGTGTGTGTGTGTGTGTGTGTGTGCGATTTTATCCTGTGTGGATAATTGTGAGTCAGTGGAAGCTTGAGCTTAGTGACCCTTCTCTCCAGCTGACCGAAGCCCTTCCTGTAAGAGAGAGAGACACAAACAGAGAGGTCATGTCACGGACATATTTTTACCATAATAGGCTATGAAATCCAAAGTGATGCTGATAGATTTATCCTGCGTTAAAAACAAGTTTGTGCATCTTCAACCACATTACATTTGCTCTTGTAAAAGACATTAAATGACTTAGAAGCTTGGCAGCGGATGAGACAGCTTGTGGTGCTGATGGAGGGGGGCTGGGCGGAGGCAGCGGTGACCATTTAAAGAGAGACATTAGTGGCCGCAACTGCATCCTGAATTTCAATGCCTGTCTCTCATTCAGTACTTCCATTCAAGTCAAAACTGGCCAAGCCTTCTGGTCATGCTTGAGGAGCATGGCAGAAGTTACCCTATAATCCCTGTTGATGCAACAAGGCAGTGGACTATGTCTGACCCGGGTCAAACCTCTGCTTGCAGAGGGCGTCCAGAAAAATAAGGATCTGTATTACATGGATTTTCAGGGCCGTAGCTCTACTTGTGAACTCTCAGTGATTTTTTTTTGTGGGAATTTGACAGGAAATCAACAACCGCTACACTTTTGTTACCCCGGCCTGTTCCGAGAGAAGGCGGCTTTATGTTCATTCACTGGAGCAGAAAACTCACCAAAAGTGATAGCTATTGGAGGATTATACACCGCATTCAGAAAACCGAGGCCACAGGATTCCATTCAGGCCTCTCTAAATCTCGGGGTCAAGATAGGTACCTGGATGACATCATTCATATGGTCACAGCTTGCCGAGGGGGCCTCTCGCTTCCAAAGGGAGAGAGGTTGAGGGGTGCGAGGATAGAAAGCTTTTGGAGCAAAAGAAGAAGAAGAAAAAAAAGACAGAAGAGAGGTATATGGCCCCGAGGATTTTCCTCTTCTAATCCCCTTTTTACTTCCCTGGGTGTCAAATCTAGAAAAGCCCCTCGAAACAGACAGCTGAGGGGTTGAGAAGGCACCCCAACCCCACCCTAAGGTATTTATTACATTACAATGATTCACACCCACCTCCCCTTACCCTCACTCTCCCTCTTACACCAGAGCATCCTTCTTAATCTGGGAAGAACAAAAGGCTGCCTCTGCATCCACTTCAGTCAAGCGGGGAGGGCAGACAGACAGATTTAAGGGGAGTCGCAAGAACAAAAGTTTGCTTCTTTTCTTATGTGAAGGGTCTAAAGCTAGCCACCCTCAAAAAAGGAGCCTGATAAATAGGTCCACTCGTCTGTGCTCGAGGGCTTAAATCCTGTCATTTGGCCTCCTCTCAAGCACAGATAGTTAAATAGTAGTCAGGGAATTAAAGACAATGAGGAGGAAAATGTGGATTTATCTAGCCGGTCTTTTTGGACTTCTTCTCGGCTTCATTTTCAGGCAAACACAGAATGAAAATGTTCTTGAAATGGCCTTAACTCATTAAGTTATTAACAGCTATTACGATAGTCAACATCTGAATGGGGAATAGGAATGGTTCTCTTCATAAGGCCGGGCATAGCAAGGGTGGATGAGGACATGTGTCTGAGGATGAGGATGTTAAAGTGGGCACACAGACCACAGTTCATCCGCCAGGACACTCCATCAAAAGGCTGGTCCTGGTAGAACCTGGAAGGCCCGATACCCACTGGGCTGGGCATGGAGACACGACTGATAGAATTAGCAACTCATTAGCATCCAGGCCCAGGCGCCACCAGCAGCATGTTCACCCGAGAAAGAGAGACAAACCAGAGGCTCTGAGAGTGAGGAAGGGGGCAGGAAGGAGGAGGATAAGGAGAAAGAAACTAAGCCTGAGCCGTTGTCCCCGACAGCAAGGGTAAACCCCCCAAAAGCCCCCAATCCCCTTCATTGTACAAGCAATCCCCCTGATTGAACTGCTCACATTAAATGTGACTCATTAATCATTTTAAACAGTCCATATTGACTCAACCGGACTATTTCTATGAAATCAGCAATCTGCCTTAAAATCACATCCCATAGTGACTCAATAGTGACGACAGTTTTTTCTGATTTCAGTAATAAAACAAGACGGACATTTCTTTGTGTCAGTTCATATGAGCTAAATTTTGACACAACTGGACTTACGGTTGGGAAGAAATAGTCATGAAATGTGTTTTTTTGCAAAAAAATGAAAAATACAAGTTACATCTCCTTGAGGCGATTCATATCAGGTAAGTTTGGGATCAATTGGATCAACAATTAGGAAGTTATTTATGAAAAACCAGTGTCCTTCATTGAAAACTAAGAACTATCAGAGTAAAATGTGAAGATGGATCTCCTCGAGTCATCGAGTCACAGGCACCAAATTTGAACTAGACCAAAGCAATGATTAAGGTTATGTCCAAAAAAAAAACAACGTTTTTTTATCAAAATAACTCCTCCTCATGAGTAAAAGATGAATAATTAGAGTAAAATATATTATTTAAAAGATAAATCTCCTCTGGGAAACTGTGATTTTGGAGATATGGTCCCCCTAGTGTATGAAATATGCAACTGACCCTTCCCAAAAACAATCCAGTTCTTCCTCACACTAAAGTTTACGGGGAGTTAAATTGAAAATGATCTATGTAACAGTTATGGCGTTATTGCGTAAACACTAAAGCCTTCCGGGCGATGATGATGATGCCTCTAGAATATTGAGTAAGACATTTTCGGGAAATAATGATTATGACGAGGAGGAAAGAGAATTTTATTTACACTCGGAGTTTTTAAGCCGGGTTGTAGGGGGAGGGTGGGCAAGTTGGAAAGAAAAGTCAGAAAAACATACTGGAAACTACTTTACAGGCTCAAGAGAGTCCAGAAGAGGACAAACAGGAACAAGGATGGAAAGAAGAGGAGCAACGTGAGGTGAGAGGGAAAAGAAGGACACAAGGAGTAGAGAAACAGCGAGGGGCATGACAGTGATGAAGCAGCAGCTCCAGGAGGGGGGGCGAACAAGGACAGATATGAATGGACGCGGTAGGACAGAGGGAAAGTGACAGAGATGAAGGTGGGCGTTGGAAGAAGGACATAAAAAATGAGAGAGATGGAGAGAGACAAGGGGGGGGGGGCGATTAAGGTGGAGGACTGCATTGGTCTGTGTCTGGACTCTGGATGACTAAATATGGTGCGGTCCGTGCTCAGCCGGGCCTGCTGGGAGATTCTTCCAGGCTCTGGTGCTGTCAGGCGCGTCTGGCAGACGAGCGCGTAGGTTAAACAGAGAGAGAACAGCCACCAGGCTGTTTTCATTCCTCTCCGGAATAGATGCCCGCCTCAGAGGCAAGTGTCGAAGGGTCTCGGAGATTCAAACCGGGGCGACGAAGCTGCTCCTTATTAAAAAAGATGGTCCCTCATAAGTGGACTTTAGACTTCTCTATAAGGCTACGTACGAACAAGAATCTGAGCCAGTGGCGGATAATCTCTCTTGAGTTTGTCCTCTTTAGGGGGTCCGAGCAAAACGCCGTGTCCGCTGGACATTTAAACACCGAGAATCTGTTTCAGCAGGAAAATTCTCCCTGCTCAGCAATGACAGTTGTGTTTTTAAGAAGCCACAAGTTCCCCTCAGTGGGGGTTTTGGGGTGGGGGGGCATTGTCTTTCATTAAATGTGGTTGAAGTAACAGCTGCAGGCGCGTTGGTGCGGTAATTAAAACGTGCGTTTGTCAGTTTAGAAACGATGTAAGTTGAGTTTTATTGGGAAGTTTTGTAACCGGTCGTTTATTTTATCCCGAGGAGTCGGGGTCATTATGGAATTGTTATCGCCGCAGATCTTTTCTTGTTAACGCTATAACTCAAAAAATGTTTCATGGATCATTTTCAAATTGTATACCTTCATAGACTTTAGGTTGGGGGAAGAACTAGATCAATTTTGGGAAAGATCAGTCGCATATTTCCGCCACTAGGGGGAGCTTTTTTTCTCCAAAATTACATATTTTGCGCCATAATTCCTCAACACTTTTTTTCATAAATAAAGAAAAGATTTTGAACTTAACTTGCCCACCATGGGTCCGATTGAGTCCAAATGTACATCACATGAACCGCCACACGGGGATCTCATTTGCGTTTGTCATATTTTATAGGAAAAGTTCATATTTCACTTTCTAAGGGGGCTTTTTCTTTGCGAAACACACAATTTATTGACCGTTACATTCCAACCATATGTTCCATTATGTCAAAATTGTCTCATACGAATCTACGCAAGGAGATCCACCTTTAATATATAGTATTTCACTAAAACGGTTCATTTTTTACCCACTAGGGGGAGCTTTTTTTTTGGTGGAAATTAGTTTCTCATCCATATTTTACCAACCATTTCCCGACTGCGTCTAAATTTAGCTCATATGAATTGACACAACTTTTAATCTGCCTCGTTTTATTCCTGAGCTCAGAAAATACAGTTAAACGTATTAATCTTCATTATCGAGTCACTACGGGATCTGATCTTAGAGCAGACTGCTGACTTCATAGAAACAGCTAGTTTGAGTCAATATGGACTGTTGGAGATCATTAATGAGTCACGTTTAATGGGAGGAGTTCAATCAAGTGATTGTTTTTCAGGTATATATCCGTACGTTCAGGTACGACAGCGTGGGACTGGTTCTAATATTTAGTCCTACCACCATGTCGTGGATTACAAACTCAGCAGTTTCAATGACAAATAAGAAATCCATAGACAATTTGTCACTGCAGGATTCCTCTGTGGATTAAAAGCCAGGAAAAGTCCCCAGTGTGCTATAACCCCTCCGTGGCTGAGCGTCTGTGCTGTTCAATAATTCACCCATTAGTACTAAAAGCCCCAGAAGTGAAGGAGTAAAAATGATGAGGCTCTCAGACTGGAAACCACCTGCGTAAAAATGTGCTGCACAGATCATTGGGCTTCTGGATGGGATTCAGGGATTTTAGTCAAAACAGCGTCAGCTGAAGTGGGTAAAGTAGATAGAAGGTAAAAGGAAGGGGAATTAGATTAATAAGATGTGTGAGCGAACAATATGGCAGTGGTAGAGATAGAGTTAGATAGATAAATACAGGCAGGGAGGGAGAGAGAGATAGGGGGTGGGGGTGTACAGGGGGACAGGAAGAGGAAGATGACAGGGTGGTCTGGTGGTTCCAGCTACGTTTTTTCAGCTTCTGGCTGTCACCGGGAGATCATCCCATGTTGAGTAGTCTCTCTTTCAAGCGTGGGCGCCTCTGTCAGAGTTCACAGATTAGGAAAACAGAAGTCGCTGAGAGGCTTTATTTGGAATGGGTCTTAGAGGAGGGTGCCGCGGGAGGTGGAGATAGGAGAGGCGCAGCTGAGCCACTTTGTGTCCCAAGTGGGAGCTTTTCACGCTGATCCGGGGAGTCGGCGCCGTGGCCAAACTGAGACTGGAAGTGAATGAAGGTCTGCGGGGTCGTTTCTCTCGGCTGACAGCAAGCTGGGGCCCAAAATGGTGTCCCGCTGTCCATCCAGCCCGCGGTACAGTAATCCCTAGTGGGCTTATTAGTGGCTGCCCAGAACCATGAAGGAATTTTTAATTGGCTAACAATGGGGCCTCCTCTGATCTTATTATCATTAAGGAGAGATCCACCTGTGTAGTTTGGGTTTTTTGCGGTTTTATTCAAGACTATTCATTTTAAATGACCGGAATATATTTCATTATTAATTCAACTTCTTTTTTTTCTAAAAAACAAGATGTCAAAAACGCTATAGGAAAAGCCCATCACAATTTCTAAGAGGTCAAAGGGGACGCTTTCCTTTCTATCACAACTTATTCTTCTTCTTCCATCTGTTTCCATCTTCTCCTCTCCTCTTCATCTTCCTCTGTTACACCAACCAACTGCATGTCCTCTCTCACCACATCAAGAACACCTCCTCTTTGGTTTTCCCCTTTTTCTCCATCTCCAGTATCCTTCCATCAATAGATCCACTATCCTTCCTTTCCACATGTCCAAACCGTCTCAATCTGGCCTCTCTTAGAAAATCAACCTCCAAGAAACGAATCAACAGAACCGGAAAACCCAACATGGTTTTCCGGCTCCTCGCAACTCCAGCGGAGCAGTATCTCCACTTTTCTGCCGGGAAATCTGATAAAATGTCAAAACAATGATTGGATTATAGTTTTTTTTCTGATTTGACACCTACATTTTGTGTCAGAACCACTCACACGCTCGTTTAGTAGGTCAATAAACCCGTCCAGATGAATCAGCATGACTGCCTGGCCTCAGGTGACCGGGGTCAGATATTAGCGGCCTGAGTTTCACGTGGTGATAGCTATCTCTGCGGCGATGATGACGTTGATGCTGTTTGTGTTAGTGTGTGTGTGTGTGTGTGTGTGTGTGTGTGTCGTAGGGTACTCGGAGTTCCTTGCTGGCATTCATTAGGGACTGCGGGGAACAGGAGGAGGAGGAGCAGGGAGGGCCGAGGGCAGGAGGGGGTCAACTCTCACAGCTGAGAGCGTCATTAGCAGGGGGATCACTGACAAATTTTTAAAGCCTGCTTATGTCTGCTCAGAGGCTTTGTCCGCTTCCCTCCAGGAGGTTCGATCTAAATTTCAATTTTTTCCCCTTCAAACTGTTGAACTCCACCTTTTTTTTTTTCAGCTTTTTTTTTTTAAATCACAGCCAAACTGCTTCTCGCAGGTAAAACATCAGATTATACATCAGAGGCTCTCAGGTGCTGCTGGGAATCAAAACATAGACGGAGTTTAAAAAGGGATCATGAAACATAAGTGAAATAATCTCTGAGTCTGGCATTAAACAAAAAAAAAAAAAAAAAAAGACACTGCAGGGGAAAAAGACAGAACGCCCAGAGGAGGAATGCAGCAACTTCTGTGGCCCAGCCCACACGGCTGGCTGCAAGTCCGACCGTGGTTCTTTAAGTCAACAGAACCTGATCTAGAACCAAACAGGAGGTGAGAAGGCACAAAAGTGCAAGGTGGAATACCGGGTCAGGCCAGTTCTCACAGATTCACAGACTTGGAATTGGGCTGAGCTTCTGCTCGGTGCAATTGTGCGCCAACGCAAGACGGAAGAAAAACTGCTGAGGGGACAAAACGCGGCGTATTTTTCTGTTAATTAAGCGTTCTTTGAGGTCAGTCGTTTTGGTGCAAAAACAGGGAGGAGAGGTGAAAGGAGGAGAAGGGGCATGAAGAGTTCTGGGCAATGATGACTCACTATAATCTGGAATAGAGAAAGAGGACTTGACGATGTATTTGACTTATGGAGGTAAAAATATTAACCTGTTAATGTCCTGCTAAATAACATTTTGAGTCTCTATTTCGTCTTGAAAAATGTGTCGGAACCTGTTTGTGATACGACCCAGTGGCAGCATTTATTTGCTTTAAGAGTAGGGGTCCGATGTTAGAGCCCTGTGGGACGCCACGGGTCAAAGGGGCCGGCAAGGCGGAGGTATTAACGTGGCTTTTGCATCTTATTCGACAGGAATAATTGTTTTTTGACATATTTAAGCATCTAAGGACCTTTTCAACAGAATTGTGTAACTTGATAGAACCAAAAAAAAAAGTCTAATAAGGGTTAAATAGTTTTCTAAAAACATACTTTACCAAAAGGTTGAGCTCTTCTAATTAAAAGGGACTATTTTTCCATGAAACACAAAATGTCATCATGAAATTATTCTATTAGTCTCTTTCTTTATACTGGATAGGATATTCAATTAATAAATGTAAGAAATAAGATGTGGTAAGAAATGATGTTTTCTCTTAGTGAGGAGATCAAAGGGTTAAAAAAAATAACCTTTTGACTTCAGATTAGAGCAGCTAGCTCCTGGTAGCATTTAAACGTGAGAACCATTGTAACAAAGTGAAAATGTGACGCTGAGTGCTGAATAAATTTATAATCCTGAACAGTTCAACTAGGAGGTTATTCAACTTTTCTTTTTTTTTCCTTTAAATCCGATTGTCTTTGATTTTTATGTTTCGGGGCTTTAGACTCGGGAGCGAAGGGACAAGAGTTCAGAAGATTTACAGCCTCCTATGTCAAACGGTAATCCACAAATACAAGGAATATCTTTCCCTCCATGTGCTGTCAAGATGCGTCTGAGAGAGGATAACACCCCTCAGCGCCGGCGGCAGGCAGAGCCTCGGATTCTCTGCGTCTGTCTCTGGACGCGGGCCAGGCAGCTGGCGAACAGAAATGATGAAGACGTCCACGACGCTGAGAGGTTAGAATTCCCAGTGTTCCCTTGGTGAGTGTGTGTGGGTGGATTGAGGGCTCCTTGAGTGAACATTTCCCATGAGCGCGAGCGTAACCCTGACGGCAGTCTCGCGGTCGGGCGGCGGCGGTGGCGGCGGTCGAGGACAGGCAGGTGAGGTGTTCCAGGCTACCAGGGGAAGTATCCCCTTTTGAAGGATGGTGGGATTTTAAGGGAAGGAGAGGTGAGCACTCCCTCGGAGTCCTTTGAAGGCAGGCTGTGGTAGGCCGAACCGCGGTTTTCCCAAAAAGCCCCCTAACAGGAAAACGGTCTCCTTTTTTTTTCCATTGCAAAGGAGTAACCTCTAGCCCACAGCCGAAAGCAAGGACCCGCTTTGAACTCGCAGGGGGGAAAAAAACCCACAAATCATTTTATTAAGCTCTTGTAATAGTCAACTGGTTGCGTAGATTACACTCAGACACACATGTTGTTGACAGACAAACATGTACTGTGTAGTAGTTCTGACTTCCAGTGCGGTCCCACACTCACACATGAAGAAATACCGTGACGGATGCCAAAACTCCTGACTCACCGGGCAACTCCCTTTGCCCTCACCCCTCTCTCTCTCTCTCTCTCTCTCTCAGCTCACTCTCCCTCAATAGTGAGCACACACTGGGTGCCCTTTCTCTACAGACCAGAGGTCAGTAGGTTCTCTCTAAAAAGGGTCTGGAAAAACCTGTTTGTCTGTATTGCCGGGATAATTAAAACAAAAATGGAGATCTATCAAAAGTTCCGTCGGGAAGACTATCCTCTCGGACACTCGGGCCACAGTTACCACCAATACCACTCTATTACCCGCGCTGCTTCAGGTAGCCTCATCCATCAATCACTGTCGCTGCTTCATCATCAGCCCATCACCATCAGCTGCGTTCTTTAAATACGACTCTCTCTCTCCATCCATCCGGTTCTTTCATGCTGCTGGTTCGCTTGCCTTATACCTACCCACAAGAATCATCATTCATCAGCCTCAGCAGAGTCATCAGCCACCACAACCAGTATCAAGACTTCTTCGTATCTCATTATGGAGGATGGATGGATGGATAGAAATACTTCAACTGGTAAATAAAGGTAAATTGAAATAATTCCTTTATGTTCATAAACAATTTTCTGCATGATTCCACCCAAAACGCGTGAAATTCCAAAACTCTTTCCAAAGTTTTATTTCTTTACTGTTTTACCTTCACAAAACAGTAAATAAATATTAGTTTATTATTGGTGCACCAATCCGAAATAATTGAATTCCTGCAGTATTTAAGGCAAATATTTCACACCGTCAAAGAAAGAGAATTATTGGTTGTTTTTTTAAAAATTAAGTATTTTCAACTTAAATCTGAAATGTTTTTTTTTTTACAGTGTAGATAGTCGACTGAAGAAGTTTGAAGACCTGACTTTGGGCCTTAGATAAAAGCAACTAGATTTCATCCTTGAATGAACGTTGGCTGGTGGTCCGAAAGAGAAAAAAGGACGGTGGTCTCAGGTGGTAAAATTTAGCCAAAATAACGCAAAAACAAACAAAAAAGAAAAGAAACGATAAAATAGAAAAGACAACTGGATCTCACTTCAACTAAAACGAGATAAAGAACATAAGAACATGAACCTTTTGAAACACAGCAGACCTCCGGGGGCCTGAAGAATCTACTGAATTGTCTTTGAATATTTTACGAACAAAGGAACCAACATTAAATGTTTAAATACCGCCTCCCTGTTTGCATCATGGTCTGCTGCGCGTTTGAGAGCCTCTCATGCCGTGACAGCAGAACATCTGCATCCACGAGGCTTTATTCTAATCCGAGCTAAATGTGTTTGACATCATCAATCAGGAGACGTCTCCGGTTTAAAAGAGCTATTTCAACTTTAAGTAGCAATCAGTTGAACTATTTCAATATTGACACATAATAGTCAAATAGCATGCATCGGATTTTTAAGATGCAGCTATCCGATGACATCAAGGCACCAGCAATATCCACTTGTGCGTGAAATTAAAAAAACAAAAAAAGTGAAATATTATATTACATTTGGTGTCCAGAAGAACCGCGAGGATTGTTGTTGACGGATCGATGACTAAAGAAGTAACGTGAAGAAATCCCTGTGGACCCCTTGGAAATTGCAGTTAGATTTGTTTCCACAATCATACTGAAAGGAACACTGACTGGTGGTCTGAAACAGGAAATGGACGCTGGTCTCACATGTTAAAGCCCTTTAGTTTTTGAATCCATCACTTGGGTCTTGACACACTCACGCCCACGTGGACTGGGTTCTCTTTACAACGTCACCTCGGTTCCTCCTTTGCTTTTCTGTGGGTTGAATGTAGGAATGGAGACACTCTCCCTTGATGGGTTGACATGTAATGAAAAAAAAAGAAGCTCGGCCTTTATTACGGTAGAAGCCTTTTATTTCGACACTGGGTTCCCTTTCCCTAAAACGCTGATACCAGCTTCAGTCTCAGAAAATAAACTAAATCTAAATAGTTGCATCTCTGAAAATTAAAAATGAGGAGTTTCTTTGTACTAATTGAATACTAAAATATTTTGGAATTACATTATTATGTTTAGTTAAGACAACATAACTATGTTTAGTAAATGTAACATAATTTTGTTCAGTAAATCAAACATGGATGTTGTTTGACTAATACGATTTTTTTTTATAATAGAAGAACTAAATCTTTGCATCTTTGACAATTAAAACAATTTACTTTAACTGCATTAAAGTGATCGTGGTTTTTGAGATTACATATTTGTTTTTAGTAAATTCAACATAACTATGTTTACTAAATGCAACATAATTTTCTTAAGAAAATCAAACATGGATGTTGTCCGCATGTCATGAATTAATACCGTTGGAAGAACTAAATCATTGTATATTTGACAATTAAAACAATGTACTTTAACTGCATTAATGTCATCGTGCTTTTTGAGATTACATAAATGTGTTTAGTAAATTCAACATAATTTTGTTCAGGAAATGAAACAAGAATATTGATTGAATAACACGAATATTTTCTGATTGAAGAACTAAATTGTTGCATCTTTGACAATTAAAACAATGTACTTTAACTGTATTAATGTGATAGTATTTTTTGGGATTACATAATTGTGTTTAGTAAAGTCAACACAACTGTGTTTAGTACATGCAACATAATTGTGTTCAGTAAATGAAACATAACTTTATTTATTAAAATCTTCATCATTATGTGATTTAACACTTAGTTAAGATGTTTTTCGATGACATTTGCTTAAAAGCATTAAATAATAATCGCTCCTCTGATCTTTTTTTCAACTTTATTTAATCTATCCGTGGGACTGTTGACGTAAAAACTGTCCCTTAAGTAAATGGGAGATTCTGTTTGAGTCTCCTGTGAAGGTTTGCAGGTTTAACCCAGCTAACATTGGGCGGGTTTCACTGGACCTGGACCCCCGTTCATCACTGGGCCAACGCAGTGAGACAAAAGAAATATTCACAATTCAAACTCAGCGGCCAATTCAGCTGTATTCCATATTTTTGGACTGTGAGAGGATGCCGGAGAACCCCGGAGGGGAAGCCACGCCGTAGACACGAGGAGAACACGCAAACGCCATACAGGTGGATCTGAAACCAGAACCTTCTTCTTCCTCCACGTTTGTTAATCCGTTCATAACTAAGCCAAAAGAAAACAAAGGCAATTTGTTTTGGAACAATCAGGCTTTTCCATCTAATCAGAGAGAGTTTGCTATCAAATACAGAAAAACAAATCTATTGTGTTTATCCAAATCAGACTCTGATAGGTTCTGAGTGTGCATAGAACCGTGCAGGTTCTGGCTAATACTCTGCATCTGGAGCAAACGTGAAAATGGAAATTTTTGGCGAGCGCAAAAACACACAATTTGTCCATCAAAGGGGAAAAAAGTCAATAAGACAACATTTCCAATCAATTTAAACTCCAAGGTGGAGAAATTCAAGGTGTAGTCATGGGAGTGTGTGATGTGGGTTCTTCACAACACCACACCCACCTTCATGGGTCGATATTAACGGGACTATCTTGTTGTGCTCTGGTGGCACCATCCTTTAACCGGAAATCATCAGAAATGTTCATTTGGCTCAAGCGTATTTCACCAATATGACCAATAATGACCCAAACAGTTGATAGGTGCTTCAGAACCAAGTCTTTTGAGGCGACAGAAAACATTCTGCCTCAGACTTATCCACCAGCATTTTTCTTCACACACACACACACACACACACACACACACACACACACACACACACACACACACACACAGTCCCATGAGTGTGAATAAAATCTGCACTATGTTGCTCTGGATTAGCTTCCACATCATGTGCCTTCAGCTGCACCGACTGGACCTCAATCGTTGATGAAAGGAGGGCGCCATGTAATTAAATAATGACGATTAATATGCAAAAACAGCGGCTCCACTTCCAAGGAGCAGCACCTTCCTTTCGGCAGACCCTCCAACATGTCCTCAAGTCCACACTTTGAGGTTCTCAGAGAGCTTTCGGAGGCATTCATGGACTAATTCCAGCCATTTGTGACAAGAGTGAGAAGTAGGTCAAGTGGTGACACTGCTTCAGGCTGCTATAGGGGCATACTTTAGGACAATTGAAGCAGTTAAGATAAGGATTCTGGCTGTTTGAGGGGAGGGGGCTAAAAAAAAGAAGAAGAAAAAAGAAGAAGAAGGTGGAGGCTCATCGTTATTGTCAAGGTTATTGTTTCCTTCCACACTTTGCTCCAAAAATTGGCATTTAGCGTGAAATAAAACTGTAATAGTGAGTAATAATAAGAGTGGAAGCAACTTCCACAACTACCTGGAAACGGTTTCTCTTTAAGCCCAATTGATTTTATTCTTCTTGATTTTTTAGTTCTTTTTTCTTCTAAAATACACACGTGGTGGTGTCAGAGCAGAAAGGGAAAATATTGGAAGTGACAAACGCATTTGGAGACTTGGCAAAGGCAGCGCCGAGGAGGACGGGAACCGACAAGCGCGCTGCTTGCTTTGGCATCCGCGCTCGGTTCTGATTCCAAGTCGGTATTAAATCTCACTGCGCATAGCCAACCTCTTGTCCCTCGCATTAAGTCTGTTTTTCTCGTTTTTCGCTGCGACCCACGGGCCAGTAGTGCCGCGTGAAGAGGCTGACACCTGTCTGCAGTGTCTGATCCGGTGCGCCCCGCTGATTCAGCGACCCGAACACCTACTGCCAGACGCAACCCAAGCCTATAATAAACTAATGATAGTCATTGCTCCCAGTTTAACAAATGGCAGGTAATGGACAGCACGAGTGAGTCACTCGCTGTTCCACTAAGAGAGTAAGTGGTGCGTAAAATTGGAGTCTGTTCCTCCCGAAAAAAGCAGATCAAGTTATGAACTTACCACAATGTCAAACTTCTCCCTTAGAATGAAAAAGATGAGCTTTTTTCCGTCAAAGAATTATCCTCTCCGAACCTGGGAACGTCTTGTTTCTCACACCTGCTCTTCTTTTAAAAACGGTAAAAAAAAAAAAAATTTAAAAAAAGAGAGAGAGAAAAAAAAAAAAAGAAACACGCGCAACGCAACCAGGAGTGAGGAGATGAGTGGAGAGGAGAGGAGAGGAGAGGAGAGGAGGTGGTGCCACCCGCGCCCGAAGCTCACACCAAATGAAAATTGTCTGTTACATCCATAGGTTGAAAAGCGAGCCCGGCGTAGGTTTACTCCCCGCTCAAATCAAACCCAGATTTCTCCGGTCATGTCTGCGCGCGCTGGAGAATCAGCGAGGAGAGAGAGAGAGAGAGAGAGAGAGAGAGAGAGAGGAGAGAGAGCGAGAGAGAGCGTTCTTAATATTCCTTAAACCCACTGAGCTCATGTGTTTTGTTCATTTAAGTTCCATTTTTACCGCTCATTTGGCGATGCGTAAAATGTATCCAAAATTAAGCGGGAACGAAACTCACAACTCACTTTTACCGCAATTAAACACCCCGCGCGGCTCGCTGTGGTCTCAGGCGGCCATATGGGGGTCGTAATAAGAACATGAACCTGTTGAAACAAAGTGGACCACCGGGGCCAACAGACTGAATCAGGAATCTGTGATTCTTAATGATGGTCCAAACACGCTGTTTAACAGCGCGCGCGTGCGTCATCATCAGGAATGTTGACATTTGAATATTTTTTAGGAGCACAAGCATGACATTAAATATCGAGATATCGGCCAAGTGTTTGCGTCATGGTCTGTTGCGTCTTTGAGAGGACAGAAGTTCCTTTTTTTCGCGGAGAGTATTTTGTGCCGTGACAGCAGAACATCTACATCCAGGATTTATTCTAATCTGAGATAAATGTGTTAGACGTCATAAATCAGTAGGAGGGGGGGGGGGGGGTCTAGAGTTTAAAACTTTAAGCATCAATCAGTTGCGCTGTTTTAATATTTATATATGTATGTACATAATAGTCAACCAGCAGAAAGTCCAGTTGGCAAATGTGCGTAAAAAAAATAGAATAAAATATGGTAATAGAAAATATTGCATTTGGTGGGAAACGTCCAGAAAAGCCGTGAGGACCGGCAAAAATCCACATTATATTTTATGAATATGCGACATCCCGCGTGTTGCTCTCCGTGTTTTTGCAGGTGCAGCCCTCCCACGAAAAACTCCAGTCCCCACTGCAAGATCCACAACATTCCTGCTGCACCGTCCTCTGAGGGGAAGAGCCCGGTCCGAGCTCGGAACCTTCATTCCAGAAATACATCGCAACCAAAGAGGGTTTAAAAATGAAGCTAATCAGCGGGTAATTAGAAATAAGGGAGGCATTAACCCCCCCCCCCCCCCCACTCCTCTGTAAGCATCAGAACACAGCAGCGGCCAAAACCCAATTCATGATGGGGGAAAAAAACATTATTATTAGTTGTTTTTTTTAAATGATGCAGCCAATTAATGGCTTTAAATACCAGAGGGAGGCCAGTTTAATCAGGAATACATTCAATCTTAAGTCCGGATAAGTCGAATGGAAGGATCGCAGCAGATTCGATATCTCTGAGGAAACGTGTGATTACTCCTTTAACTCCTCTGACCTCCTCTAGATTGACTTTATTTTATTTTATTTTACCGAGACAATTCCTCATTTGAGATTCTCCTCTTCTCCTCTTCTCCTCCTTGGAGTTTTTTTCTCACGTGAATCAGACCCTACAATAACTCAGACCAGTTTTAAAACCAATCTGGATGAATCTCCTAATTCTTCTTCTTCTTCTTCTTCTTCTTCTTCTTAAATTCCTTTGAAGCTGTTTGTAATTCTCTGCATTCATCATTTGCTTCCCTGTGTTTTCAATTAAAACGCTTGGGAGCCGTTTGAGAAAGTAGGCCACTAAATTCGGAGACATTTGGAACAACCGCCGCAGATATGGTCTCGGGTCTCAGGAGCGAAAAACTGAACAGTTTGAGCTACAGCCCTCCTGATTCCGGATCGGTTCTGTCAAATCACACCCTGACTACAGTCCAGGTTCGCCCAGTTCTCCTTCAGGGGGCTCGTTCTGACGCGTTTGTGTGAGATGATGGATCTGCGCCAGCCGGACTCTAATCTAGGAAGATTATCTCTCCAATTACATGTGGGACAGATTTGGGGACAGAAAAGAAAGAAAGTAATGCCAACAACAGGCAGCGCACTCACTTGCTGATTCACGCGCGGCTCGTCTGTGTCCTGAGGAGTTGTTGCGCTTGGATCAATCTGCGGATGTAGTCTGCGCAACAAGGCTCAGCGGTGCGTCTTGCTCAAAGCCCGGGGCTGACGGCGATGGATTCCCCGCAGCGGACACCCTGGAGAAAATGTCAGCCTGCGGCTTTTTCCTCGCTTCATGTTTTTGGCACCTCTTCCTGTGGGCGCCCCTGCTGTTGGGCGCAACGACCGTGGAGGGGGCTGAGGGGGGCGGGGGGACCCCCCCTGCCCACCTTGGTTTTCAACGAAAGGTGGGCGCCCTCTTGTGGATGAGCACCAATAAAGCACCCACACTTTTCTAACCTCTTCAGAAAAGAAGAATACCTCCAGTTCTTTAAAGTTTTTTATGAGAAAACAATCTTAAGTTGTGATTAAACTAATATTCAACCACTAAATGTACTATTATAATAGTTATTGGGACTCATTTTTATATTACAAAAGTATACTTATTATATATTGTATTAGTTATTATACTTTAAGTGTAAGATGTATAATTATATTATTATTAATTATTTTATTTGTTAAATACAAAGTCTCGGCATTAATGAGATGAGAGAGAGATTTTTTAATGATAAAGTCTTTTTATGGTCAAATTTAGAGTTTCTAAGATATTAAATTAATACATTTGACAAAAAAATGTATAAAAAAATCTTTATGTTTTTCTGGGTGAAGACGTTCAACGGTTGAATTTTTCAAAAATAAATGACGCATCACTTAATAAAGAATTCATTTTTATCATTTTAATCTTTTTCCCATTTTGGTAAACTATCTTTAGTTATGGCCGGTTAAAATAACTAAGTTATGTAAATGTGATGTTTTCATTTTTTTGAGTTAGGGACCTATTCGCTCTAATTTTTATTTAAATGCTCAAATCTATACTTCAACTTTTGTAATGATGATGTCATTAAAATAACACCAATGATTGAAAAACATTAAGTAAAAAAGACATTTTTTTCATCAATAATGACATTTAACTTTGTTGCACTGGTGTTTTTTAAATACCTATAATGACAATAAATTCCCAAAATGATTTTCTAAAAAAAAGCCAATCAATAAAATAAAATCAGATACTTAAAAAAAAAGGAAAACGAAAAAAGATCAAACGCGATAAAAAGACTATAAAAACATCCAAACTTTTAAAGAGCCTTTAAAAAAGTCTCCGGCCTTAAACCAGATTGTTACTCTGAACTGATTAAAAATTCTTCCTTGATTAATGTGGGGCTGTTAGTACTCAACAGAACGTGTGTTAGCCATCCATCATCATCACTCAGTAGTTGAATATAAAAGATCACATCAGTCTAAGGATTGTCCTCCTAATTCCTCAATGTCCCTTTGAAACAGCCGTTTGTCCCCCTCAAGTGTTTCCTTTAGGAAATTACATTTACTTTCATGCAGCACATTTCCAGTAATCTAAGTGTCCTATTCTTATACTGGCACATTAAAACAAGGCCTACGCTGCCATCCTGGAAAATATAACCTGGAAACCCCCCAATCCCCTGCGTTGTACAAACAATCCCCCTGATTAAACTCCTCAAACTAAGTTTTAAGTTTTTTCAACAGTATTTATTTATTTTTTTGGAAAACTCCAACCCCCATTCACCAAAGTTGGACTAAATTGGGTCAACTGTGTTTTTTCCAAAATAAACTATTAGACTAAGTTATGCAAGACGAGAACAATTTAGATCTCGATTCAATTCATACGCATCAAATTTGGACTAAATCGGCCTAAAAAATATAGTACAAAAACCTTTTGGAGATACAGCTTAGTGTGTGAAGAACACAGCTGATGTTTCCCAAAATCGACCCAGTTCTTCCTCGCACTAAGGTCTATGTGGGTATGAAATTTGAAAATGATCCATGCAACAGTTTTTGAGTTATCGCGCTGACACGAAGGATGTGCGGCGGATTGGCCGATGCGGTGCAGCGTCGGTCACAATTCCATGACACCCCCGACTTTTAGTGGATAGAAATAGGAATTAAATGAGAACAATTATAAAGATATAAATATAAATGCAAGCTGAAAGGTTTCATTTTCTTTGTCGGAGCACAATAATGCAACAGTTTTCAGATCAACAATTTGTTCCAAACAAAGGACCCCAGGAACGTAACATCACCGTAGATGTAATTGTGAGCACCGCCGGTAGAACTCACCTGATGACCTCATCAATTTGACTGATGTACTGAAGACCCAAACCTTTGGCAATATCTTAAAGGCGATTGTAGCGGGAGCCAAGGAAGGAAATGATTTCAGTACCGGTACCAACGAATGCATAAAACATTCGTTACATTTTTTTCTGAGCTCAGTAATAAAACGAGACAGATTTCCTCGGGTCGATAAATATTCGCTAAATTTAGAGGCAACTGGACTTATGGTGGGGAAGTGACAGGCGAGAACCCAATTTGGACTAATTGGGACCAACAGTTGAGAAATTATGGCCTGAAAACTGGGATTTTGGAGCTAAAGCTCCGCCTAGTGGCGATGATATGCAAATGACATCTCCCAAAATCACTTCAGTTCTTCCTCACACTAAGGTCTTTGTGGGTAGAAAATTAGAAATTGATGCATGAAATAGTTTTCTGAGTTATTGTGTTAACACAAAGGATCGGTTCGGCGGCAACGACAGCTAACAAACCTGCTTTGAAAGAATTTGTCCTTTGACTGATGAAGAGGCTGCTTCCAGCCTCTTCATCAGTCCCGCTGTGAGGATGCTATTAGGTAAGATGTACGATGATCCAGTGATCTGCAGATGCCCTTTGGTTCGGCGGTGAGGGTATCCATACGTCTGTCAGTGGTGGAGAAGTGGGTCAAACACGGTGGAACCCAACCGGCTGATAATTAGCTGGCTGCTAGCTAGAACCCCAGAGAGAGGATGGCTGAGTGGTAGAGGTGAGGTTAGCGTCGCGTTATGGCAGGAATTTTAAGGGAAAATGGAATAAGAAAATAGGTAAAAACTAGACCTATGTTTTCGTCCCAGTCATTAAGGGTATATCCCCCAAAAGTCCCCAATCCCCAGCGTTGTACAAGCCCTTCCCACTGATCGAACTCCTCAAATTAAATTAGGTCATGTTGGAAACACAGTGTATTTGGTAAAGAAAGCTGCCCTTGTGAGTAAGATATGTAATTTTAGTGTAAAACACAAGGTATAAATATAAGATTTAATACATATACAAGATGAAGCTCCTCAAGTCGATCCATATGTTCCAAATTTGGACTAAACGGGACCAACAGTTGAGAAATGATGGGCCGTAAGCTTTTGAAGCTTAAGCTCTCCCTAGTGACAGAAATATAGAACTTACCTTTCCCAAAATCAATCCAGTTCTACCTCGCACTAAGGCCTATGTGCCTGTACAATTGTATAATAATCCATGTCAGGGTTTTTGAGCTATTTCAGAAAATGTTTAGGAAGTTATGTCCGAAAAACGATGCTTTTCATAAAAAGCTCCTGCTGGTGAGTAAAACATGAACTATGTCAGTAGTTGACAGTGTAAACACCATAATCCCCTTCTAGTCCATTCATATACACCAAATTTGGACTAAATGGGACCGATGGTTGAGATGTTTTGGCCTAACAATTTTGCAGATAATGATATATGACATGGTTTTTGAGTTACTTGTTAACACAAAAGATTTGCGGCTTCGATGACGTTTCCATATTATCCTCTAATAATAAAACGGCTGAGAGCAGAAAGGTCACTTTGAAATACGTGGAGGCTCCTCTCAGCACAACCCCAGTCTCAGACAGCTTTCTTCCCTCCTCACCTTAAGTCAGGACAGCGTTATCAAACACATCCTCTCTCTCTCTCTCTCTCTCTCTCTCACTCTCTCTCTCTCTCGCTCGCTCAGGGCTCAGCTGCCACTCCACTTCACAGACAACCGGTCCTGAGTGGGAACAGAAGAAATATGAATGGGTTCAATACCAGTGTGTCCTTGTGTAATGGATATATATGTCCACGTCTCCCTCAGTGTCGCACAGACACTTACATTCCTGTTGACATGGGGGTGGGGGGGGCTGGGGGGGGGGGCTATCATTAGCTCTTTTGCTAGTATTATTGTCCCATCCATCATTTTGACGTTACGCACCGATGAAGACTCGGACCATCTCTGCCGGCCTCAGAGTGCTGGTCTTATTCTGCGTGTGTGTGTGTGTGTGTGTGTGAGAGTGTGTATCTCTGGGTTTACGGCTTATTTGACAGCAGCGACTGCCCAGGACGACGGTGGGAAGTTGGTTTTTCCCATTTGGAGCGTAGTTCATGTGATTAGGACAAATTTGAGTGTTTTTATATAGATGTATGCATGTCTGCGCATTGACAAGGGGGCTCAGGTACCTCTCCGGTGGTATTTAGACCCTTCATTTGTGTGGAATCCAGCATCATTATCCTAAAGTGTTGCCAGCTGGAAGCGCTTGGGAGTTCCCATTTGAACTCTATGTGTGTTCTGAAGATGCAGAAAGAGCGAGAAAGCCCAAAGACTAATGAAAGCTCACGTTCTGGTTCCCATTCCGCTTTGATATTCATGAGCGGCAAAATCTGGCACTGTCTTGCCGATTAGCTAATAAATTGTACGACCACAACAATGCCACCCAAGGACAGAGCCGCTTCATGAATTACTTATAATCCAGTGAGCTGGAAGTGGATGATGGTGGAGGCTCAACTGGAGCACAATGGCTTAAAACAAAATAAATGTGCAAACAATTAGAAGAAACCTATAAATGTTTCGGTATTTGCCTCTTGCCAAAGTCCATCAAGATCAAAAAAATAATTATTACCAGTCTTGATTGGAGGACCAGCGCACTTGTGGCACACGGAAAGAATGAAGGCTAAAGAATGTTGGATTTCTAGATTTTCGACTCTGATCAAAGCTCTCATATCTTCTGTGTTCTTAGAAAGGCTGAGCCAGTTTGGTTAAATGTCCACCAGTGGGTGAAGACGTCCAGGTACCGTCTTTAAATACTACTACTAATAACTAAATCTACTTCTGGTGATGCTCTGACTCACCCTAATGTGAATATTTCATTAATATGACTCAACAACTATCATATTATTAGAATTTCTGATATCACTTTGATAAAAACATACATTTTTATTTCAAATGATGAAGAAAAGATGACTTTTATATATATATATATATATATATATTTACAGATGGTGTGTGATAATTAGTCTATCAGAAAGTCTTTGGTGCTCAGCCTCTTTGAGGAGATTGAGATCGAAGATTATCGGCAGCGTGGAATTTCTTCCCCTTTGGAATCTGGATACTGGTGGTGGTGGCTGATGACCCTGGTGAGGCTGATGAATGATGTGGCTGATGGATCTGCGAGGACCAGGTGGAGAGGGGGAGGTGGAGGGCGCCTGTACCAGCAGCAGGAAATAGAGAAAGAGTCTTATTTAAAAGACAGCAGCTGATGATGATGATGATGATAGACTGATGATGAAGGTGCATCACCATGATTGGATGGATGATGCAACCCTGAATGGGTTGCAGCTCAACCCCAGACTGTGAAGCAGGCCATTAAGACCAGGTTGTGCTGAAGGTGAGGATAATAGAGGGGTGTGGGCAGTGACTGTGGTCCGAGTGTGCGAGAGGATAGTCTTCCTCATTGAACCTTCTATAGAAGTCCACCATACAGCAGCTCCGAACCACTATAGCAGCTGTGGTCTATTATTGTTAGAATAAACCACACTTATAAGTATTTTTTTAAAGTGATGGGTTATTGCAGATAAGATCACATCTACGGCTAATTTAGAGTCCCCAGTTCCCCTGCGTCACACGTTGTTAGACCCTCAGTCGAAGCCAGAGGGAACCCATATCAAGACTTGGAGACGACACATTGGACCCAGAACCTTCTCGTAACCACCAGATCTTATTCATTACAAATGCTTTACATGCAGAATACAAACTCAAAAGTTTTCGTTGCCGCCCGAAACTTAATGGAAAAAAAGTTAAATGAGGACGGAATTAAAATATTTCATATTACTACAAACTTATAACAGTCAATAACAATTCTGCTAAAAATCCTCCTAAAGGAATCCCAAAAAATGACCTCAGAAGGTCACCCTTGTCACACAACATTACAAGCAACACTTCGCCACTAGGTGGCGGTGTCGGTCCAGTCTTATACGACCCTCCACCTGTTCCAGAGTTTGCTCAGCTGGTCAAAGTCAGCAACCATTGACTGAGTCCAGATCCTGACAGAATATCTTAAACTGACACCAGGCTCGCGTAGAAAATGGCATCCTGGGTATTAAAAACGTAATAAAGTCATCAGTCACCAGAACAATGCCTTTTAGGCGTATGGGGCTGGTTTCATTTGATGGACCGGGAGGTTCTGTTCTGTGATGAACATGATGGCGGTCTTCGATAACAGATTTCCTACCGATGTCAAACCTCAGCAGCTTGTACGTCGATATTTTCTGTGCTGTAGTTGATGTATTGTCTACACTCTCAATGGAGGAAGAGTCCTCTTCGTCGTCTCAGCACTAATTTCCAATCACAAAAGGGTTATTTACCTTTCAAGCGGTTTGGATAAGCTGTTGGGTTCAGGCTGGCTCAGTAATTACAATGCAATTCTAAACCGGTCTTCCCAATACTGACAGGATGTTTCTTCTCGCCAGCGGAATAAAAACCAAACGGGTGAAAATGGGTGGCTGACAACTTTAATTGGAAAAATCTGTAAAATGAAAAAAAGAAAAGTACAAAAATGACAGACTGTCGCTGTTTTGTTTTGTTTCATTTAAGAGGTTTAAATGCCGTAATAACTTAATTTTATGCAATTTCCCTCCACAAAAACATCCTCAGCCGCGTCTGAAGTGGCGCGACCACGCCGTTTTTACGTGACACGATGGGAAATTCACGCGACAATCGTCCGGCCAAGGACTAAAGTATTACTTGTCTTGTTCATTGCGGTGTCTTTAAGTGTAACGCGAAGCGTTCCTGAACGAGACTAAACGCCCGCTGATTCAAACAAGTTCATAGCAGTGTTCCCATGAGGTCAACCCCGGTGCAATCTGAGCTGAAAAGCATCCCATTTGGCTCTCCCTTTACATTCAGATCCTAATGACAAGTGCATGCAGGCAGGCATGCAACAACACACACACACACGCACACACACACACACACACACATAAACCTGCCCCCTTTGAGTCTAAACCTCTATATGTCCATTCCCTAATTGGCGGTTCTTCTTTCAAAGCAGTGATTATGTGTGTATGTGTTTAGAGGCGTCCTCTCTGTGCAAGGCGTCTCGATTCAGTCCATCTCCAACGCCAGAGGGGACAAAAGAGGCACCCGTTCCTCCTCTCGGGGCGAGGGGCCATTGACACCAATAAATCCCCCTTTCCACTTCCTCCCCGGTGGGTTAGGGTTATGTCAGGAATGTCCTGGGTCCCATTGTCCCCTGGTGCCCTGTTTTTGGTTACCCCTCACCAAGCATTCTCTGCTGCCCCCCCCCCCCCCACCACCACCACCCCTTATATATGAGCACACACACACACACACACACACAAACACACACACATACCCTCGTCCACACCCCCTGGGCTGTGTGTCCCCTGGTCCCTCACTCTGAATAGACCACCTCGGCTGAATACGACAGACAGACAGGCGTCAGGACATCAGGTTCAGCAGGACGAGTCGTGCGTAGCGGTCCAGCGGGGAAAAAAAACATCCTGCTACTTTTTCACCTATTTGGTTCCTTTACCCTCTTTGTTTTATGGGAGGGAGAACGTCAAACTTCCGAGTGTTCCCGGACCCCCGCTCATAAGACTTGTTCCGTCCTTCATTCAAATGAGGCGTTAGCACATTAGCATAACGACACACAGATAGTCTGAACAAAATGGAAAAGAGCATGCCCCCCCCCCTCCTTACTTCATCCCATCATTATCTATGCAAACAAGCATCATTAGGACAACAGCATCAAACATACAGACATAATCAGAATCTCACTTATGGATTAATTACCTTGTTTATTGGACAACCGTAACGCTCAGGCGATTATAATTCTTTCACAGCTGGGCCTGTTCAGAAGAGACGAACGTGATTGACACCGACCTTCATAAATTACATCTCTGCACAGCTCAGCGCCCGACACGTAAACATGACCCTTGACCCCTTTTTCTCTATCGCTGTCATGCACATGGCTTTTAATGAGGCCTGGACTTTTTTTTTTGCACAGTAAATGCTGCAGGGAGCAAAAGTCAAAGCAGGACAGCGAAGTTTTATAAATTCTAAATTTCCTCTGTTTGGATTTTTTCCTTCAACCACGAAAAGTCAGGGACGTCATGTGATCGTCACCGGGTCGGCTTTGGATCCTTCGTGTTGATGGTTTCAAAAAAATTCATACCATCTTAGATCTTAGTGCAAGGAAGAGCTGGATTGATTTTGGGAATGGCCAGTTGCATATTTCTGCCACTAGATGGAGCCATCATTTCTCAAGCATTGATCGGATTCAGTCCAAATTTGGCAAATGAATCAAATTTTGCATAAATCATGACATTCAAAAAAAGTTCATATTTTACTCACTAGGGGGAGTTTTTTTTTACAAGAAAAGAAAATCTTGTTTTACTAATATTATTTCCTAAACGGCCGCAGTTTCCTCCGAATTTGGTGGTTATGAATGAAATTGAGGAAATCTATCTCTTATTTATCATATTTTACTCACATCGTTCATAATTTTATCACAAGGGGGAGCTCTTTTTCCGGAAAACACTGTTTTTCATGCAAAATTTCCTAACTTCCAGTCAAATTGAGCAAAATTTTACCTCGTACGAACCACATCAAGAGGAACCAACTTTGTATTTGTCATATTTTACTGTTATTATTCATATTTCGCTCACTAGGAGAACAGTTGCTCGTCTGATACGTCCAGACGAGCAATATATATATATCTATAGCTCATATGAATGGAGACAAGGAAATCTGTCTTGTTTTCTTACTGAGCTCAGAAAACCTGTATTTATCTTCATTATTGAGTCACTATTGGATCTGATCTTAGAGCAGACCGCTGACTTTCCTAGAAATAGTGAGGTTGAGTCAATGTGGACTATTAAGATTATTAATGAGTCACATTTAATTTGAGGAGTTCAATCAACGGGGATTGCTTGTACAACGCAGTGGATTGGGGGGATATACCCTCGCTGTTGAGGACGACATCGCAGGCCCAGCGTGGAAATGTGACCATCATCTGCATAATGTGTTTGATGTAAGCACACTTCATTATCTCCCTGGCCGGCATCCACACGTGCGGCATAAACCATTCAAGACATCTTTATCCATTCAATTCAAGCCCTTTATGCATTCATGCAACCTCTAATAGACACCCTCCTCCTTCTGCCGCCTTATTTTTAGCCTCTTCTGGGCCGTTGACTTCTATCACGGCCGAGGGAACATCACAATCTGATGCTGCTGCTTCGTCATGTCACCTGGCTGCATCAGAACCGCTGCCGCAGCCAAACCTCAAATACCAGAGGTTTGATTTGTTGTTTGGTGGGAGCGATGCATGTTTTCTCTCCGTGTGTGTGTGAGTGTGTGCGTGTGTGTGAGTGCGTGTGTGTGTATGTGTGTGTGTGTAAGTGTGTGCGTGTGTTTGGGTTGTACACATGTTACGAAGCGAGGCGCCATCGCGGCCTAAAAAACTATTAGGCTCTGTAAATACACACTGTGGCGAAAGTAAACATTCTCAGCATGCCATCTAGGCGCACAGAGGGGTACTGGGAGACAGCCGTGAGGGGGAGGTGTGTGTGTGTGAGTGTGTGTGTGTGTGTGTGTGTGTGTGACTGGGCATGTATATATTTGTGTGTGTTTGTGTAGAGAGAAAGTACAGCAGCAATCAGCGAGCTGAGAGGAGATGGATATGGAAAATATAGGTTTTTAATTAGGGGAAAACTCAAGTGTCTGCGTATTAAACCGAGCCGGCGCAATCACGATCAACTTAAGTAGCGGAGTAAACAACTTAGAGATACTTTACCTGCCTGCGTCTCTAAAACAGCCTCCACCTTGTTTCCCACTCAAGAGAGAAGCCCGGGTTCTGATTGTGTGATGATGGCATTAAGATGGTTAAGCCGACTAGTGGTCAATGGGCCCGTTTGGTTCTGGTTCTTCTTCACAGCCTGTGACGATGACACATGATGAAGGGGGGGAAGGATGATTAAAGGTAAAATTAGGCCATCCTCACAGGGGATGGAGGAGCAGCCATGGAGGCAAAGGGACTATTTCTGAATAAGCCTGCGATGGGAGAAAGCACCGGTAACCATGGAAACAGAGCTCAGAATGGGCCAGTGCTGCCACCCAAAGCTCTATTTTTAGGCCTCACTTCAGGTTTACAATATCCGTGACATCTAACAAGAGTTAAACTGAGTAATCGGCGAGCGTGACTAGAGAAATGGGAGCTCAGACGTCACGTCACGGCTGTGATGTTTGCCCATCCATCGTTTTCTGATCGCTTCTTTAAAGAGTGCGAAAGTTTAATAACACGGGAAACTTGGTTCAAGAGGATTCAACATGTGAAACTAGAAAAAAGCCCTCAGAGAGCCCGAACCTCCGCCAAAGCCCAACAGTGTTATAGTTACGGAAAGATTCATGCAGATTTCTCCATTAAAGTCTGAGATATTGGCAGCTTCTAAATTCACCGACGACTCCAAGAAACTCTCGGAGTATCTCTCAGGAACTTTGTAGCCGATCGTCTCCTGTGTGGGTGTGGGTAGATGTGTGTAGATGTGTGTAGATGTGTGTAGATGTGTGTAGATGTGTGGATGTGTTTATGTGTGTAGATGTGTGTTTATGTGTGTAGATGTGGATGGATGTGTTTATGTGTGTAGATGTGGATGGATGTGTGTTTATGTGGGTAGATGTGTGTAGATGTGTGTAGATGTGTGTAGATGTGTGTAGATGTGTGTTTATGTGTGTAGATGTGGATGGATGTGTTTATGTGTGTAGATGTGTGGATGTGTGTAGATGTGTGTAGATGTGTGGATGTGTTTATGTGTGTAGATGTGGATGGCTGTGTGTTTATGTGTGTAGATGTGGATGTATGTGTGTAGATGTGTGTAGATGTGGATGGATGTGTTTATGTGTGTAGATGTGGATGGATGTGTTTATGTGTGTAGATGTGAATGGATGTGTTTATGTGTGTAGATATGAATGGATGTGTTTATGTGTGTAGATGTGAATGGATGTGTTTATGTGTGTAGATGTGGATGGATGTGTTTATGTGTGTAGATGTGGATGGATGTGTGTTTATGTGTGTAGATGTGTGTTTATGTGTGTAGATGTGGATGGATGTGTTTATGTGTGTAGATGTGGATGGATGTGTTTATGTGTGTAGATGTGGATGGATGTGTGTTTATGTGTGTAGATGTGGATGGATGTGTTTATGTGTGTAGATGTGTGGATGTGTGTAGATGTGTGTGGATGTCTGTGGATGTGTTTATGTGTGTAGATGTGTTCTTGTCATAAAGAGTGAATTTTAACATGATTTATTTTGTAATGACAGAAAGCAGGTTTTGAATATTGAATCTTTTCAAGTATATTTATTCCTCAGATAATTCCTTAAACCTCCAGACGGTGTTGAGTAACAACCATCGAAGCGAGTCAGTCGAGTCTTTGGAGCGCTTTCATTTCTAGTCTGCTGATGTTTCACCACTGCTGCTAGATGATGACATGATATAACCTGATATAACCTGATATAACCTGATATAACCTGATATAACATGATATAACATGATATAACATGATGACATGATATAACATGATAACATGATATAACATGATATAACATGATATAACATGATATAACCTGATATAACATGATATAATATAATATAACATGATATAACCTCCTATAACCTGATATAACATGATATAACCTGATATAACATGATATAACATGATATAACATGATAACATGATATAACATGATATAACATGATATAACCTGATATAACATGATATAACATGATATAACATGATATAACATGATGACATGATATAACATTATATAACATGATATAACATGATATAACATGATATCATGATACCATGATATAACATGATATAACATGATATAACATGATATAACAGGATAACATGATATAATATGATATAACATGATAACATGATATAACATGATAACACGATATAACATGATATAACATGATATAACATGATATAACATGATATAACATGATATAACATAACATGATATAACATGATATAACATGATATAACATGATATAACA